>LRSR01006676.1:0-38853 GCA_001579985.1 Hypsibius dujardini | reverse complement strand
GTAGAATTTGGTTGCCAGTACCAAGTTGTCGGGGCACAATATGCACTCTATTTCAACGTTAAGTATGTTCAATCACAGTCACAGCCTCGTTGAAATGGAATATTTCCCCCGTCAAGCATAATGTAATATTAAATTAATGTTCAGAAATTTTCATGTGAACGCCGGGGACTCGGTCAACATCTACAAGGACAGCTTCGAGCAGGGTGGCCACAGCATTACCCGCACCCTGGTCAAAAAGCTGCTGCCGGAAGATCTCAACAACAACGCGCCGGTTCAGGCTGTGAAATCCGTTGCCCAACTGCTGTTAAATCCGTCAACTATCCGCACGGTGATCACATTCGTGTCGGGTGAAGGATACGTTACCGGTTCTTGGAATTCGTTCACCGTCGATTATAATATCATCAAAGGTATAGTCTAGAAACGTTAGGTCAATGCTCTTTGGTTGAACGGGGCAACAACAAAATACCATTGGGCGTCTCCATGGTTGGGGACGGCTGAGGGATTTCGCATTTTTTATGAGATTGACCCAGGACACACGTGACACGACACAGCCTGCCTGCTTCAGCCTGCTGAAACGGGTCAGAAGCAGACAGATGTAAAGTTATCTTCATTCTCACTGTATTCCCCTCCATGAGATATTTTACAATTTCCACCGCCTATCGACGCAATTTAGGGAAACCCCTCAACATTCTATAGCGTCAAAAGATGAAGCCACCCGAAGATTATTTTCGCTAGATTTAGATTCTGAGAATAGTTGGAGGAAATGTTTATAAACAAAAGGAAAAACACATTTTGAAATTTGAATGTAAAGGCGCAAACATATCTTGGGGGGGGGGGGCGTACTGAGCCCCGCCTTCCGAGGGCAAGGAGAACTAGAGTAGTGGAATTCGGGTTTATATATTTACGTATCCCACCTCTGATAGATCAGTAAATTGGCACTCGTCGGTAATTCAACCGCCCCCAACAGGGGCTCGTTTGTACTACAAGGGGGCTGAGTGCATGGACATTCCCCTTTCCCCCAGGAAAAACAAAATAATTCTGTTTTCATGTAGAATCAAATTTGTCACGTTTCCATGAGCAAAAAATATTTTGAGGAGGAAATTCGAACTAGAATTATGCGGCTGGAACAATTTTTGCGCTTTTGATGTCGTGAATAAAGCCATAATAAAATACTTCTACCTCCGGAAGCCCTCATTTTTTTATCCAATATCTCGCAATATTTATTCCTTAGACTTAAATTCTCTAATCTCTTAATTGCAAGTAGAAACAATTTTTTTTGGAGGCGTGAACCCTGACAGTCAAGCCCATGGTCACATCTTATTGGTTTTCACTGACGACGTCGGTTCTTTTTAAGCAACTGAAAGCGGCAATGACCCAGACTCTGAAGTGCTGTGCTCTGCCCTCAAGGGATACATTTCCCGCGCACTCTACTGCGACACCGAAACTGATCGCGTCAACTGCCCACAATTTTACAACTCGACACTCGGATTCAATCCGACCAGCTCCACGGACCAAGGTACGACCGGCAATTTCGGAGCACAGTGTCAGACGTTTACCACAGTTACAACGACGACCCGAAGGACCACAACGACGACCACCCTGGATTACTCATATTCGGACGGCAACTACAATGACTACCGCAGGACAAGTTATGCAAGACCCACGATAAGTAAGTGCACGAGACGCAGGTCAAGCGTCGATGCTGGGGGGACGATTGAATGCCAAACCGTGTGCATTTTCACTGCACCGGAGGCGTTAGACAAGTAGAGAAATCCGGCTAAATGATAAGATGAAAAAATACATTATGGCGATTGCGCATACGGTTTAAGAGTGCAGTCAGACCCTATATTGAGAAAGTGTTACGGAACAGAGTATGCGAAGGACGGGGTGCAAAATTTAAAAAGGAACACGAGAGAGATGTGGCCTAAAGTGTGTCAGCGGGGATTGGTTGACGCACATCTGGCTACACGCCGGCGACCTGGTCAAACCTGACGAGTTAAAAATTGATGCGCGTTTTCGGAAACCGGCTGAGTGAACGGGTTTGTACGTGGCACAAGCGCCCAACCGGCTTGTCGGACGCACGTCCAATAATCCCTGTCGACACACTGTAAGCCACACCTCTCTCGCGTTACTTTCTAAATTGTGCACTCTGTCCTTCGAAATTTCGGTTCCGTATCACTTTGCCCAGTATAGGGTCCGACTACAACCCAAAACCGTTTGCGCATACTCCCTATAATGCTAATGAAATAACAGAGTCAGTGCAGCCATAATAAAAATGTGCAAAAAAGAAGTCTTTCAAAAAAGGGTACACTGTAAGTTGTATACTGTACACTGTACAAAACGTTTGAGCCGTGCGCGTCAAAAGCAAGGTCTGTGATTGGTCGCATTTTTCGAGAGATGACAGGCTGCCTTACCACTCAGCCATTTACGACCAGGCCAATTTCCAAAATTCACAGCTCCGGCTGATCAGTTGTTCAAACTCGATCATCAAATGTGTTTTGATACTTATTAATGATTAATGGCAGACGTTGATGACCGCAATCTCGCTAACACCTTCTTAAAAACGTGTGCATGTGGAAATGGCCCATTTCGAATTATGAATAACCGACTTTCTGCCTATAATAATATTATTAATTGATAGCGGGACGCCCAATCGTCCTTCCTCTCGTCCTCGATCCCTTTCTGAGCTAGTTCTAATCTGTTTTGTAAAATCAACTATGACGCATGAAGAAGATGTGTGTTGGTGGACTTTCTACATGACAATCAATACCCACAAAGGTCCAAGTCTTCCGGCTCTGCTTTTGTGCTTTAGCTTGCCACCTTCGACAGCTTTTGTGTGTGTAACAACGCGATTTTCTCTTTGATTCGTGAATAATATTGACGTCCTTTTCTGGGGGAAAAATGAAGAGACTGAGACGATCTGTGATCCTCTCGAGAACTCAAGTCCTATTGACCTTGCGACACACGATAATTAAGAATACTGCTTTTCGGAACTATTACTTGTACAACTAATCAAGAGAAGCTGAGATAGCAAGCCGATGAAAAGTAGACTGAAAAAGTAGTTAAAAATCCAGACCAGAAGTCAAGTTTCGAACCGAGTTTCGAAGACCCATCCTTATCGGGCAGACATGGCTATAATGTAAACAAGCGAACTCTTCAATCGACACGGAAACATCATTCGCACAAGACAAGAACGAGAACCACGGCACAAGAATTAAAGTACGAGTATATTTGAGCAAGATGTGGCACATGAGAATCAACCTTGAAATAATGACCAGCAAATCACATCAACAAATACGAACGTCACAAGACTCGCAGTCCACTCAATTCACACTCACGTGAATGATATTGAGTGGTCTCAGAGAACTGAGTGGTGAGTTGAATTGAGCGAAATTTTTCAGTCACAAGTGGACAATTTACAGGCCATCAAATTTAATAAAAATATTTAATTTTCATGCGACCTTAACTTCCCACAAAACTAATTTAGATACTTCGGCCCATTAATCTATAGGAAAGCCAAACTTCTTGACTGCTGAAATCAATGAGTCAATTGAATGACTTTAAAATATAATCAGCTTTTTTGTCGGCTCATTTAAAAAATAGTTGATTTGAGTTGAGTGTGTGTTGAGTTGAATGGTTCCAAAGAGTCATTGTGGTAAATTGAGGGGATGTTTTTGAGTAGGCCGTGAGTGTGAGTGATAATTGAGTGGAACATTTTGCGAGTTGCCATTTTCTGGTCAGTGCTGACTAAGTTGAACCATTACAGGTGTAGGAGTTATCGTCGGAACAGCTTTGGGTAGCCTCACCGTGATCACGATTCTGATTGTTATCTGTTGCCTGCTATGCCGAAGAAACAGACAAAAGCAAGTCCAAACTGTCGCAACAGTCTCTCAGCCTCCGATGGAGAACGTTTACACAACACCGGCCATCTACTGCAGTAATGACCCCCAGACGACGGTTCAGCCGGCCCCGTATCCCTCTCAGCCGCAGTGCTACCCTCCTAATCCCGAACCGTACCCGCAGCCCCCTTACGTGTCACCCGTTCCACAGCCGCAGTACCAGCCTCAGATGCAGCCGCAAATTCTGATAACAACTGGACCACCCTGCCCCAGTACCAGTGAGGACAACCTTCGTCGGAATCTGCAAACAATCACAGAGGTGGCTGAAACAACGGGGAAAGTACTCAAGACAGCCACCAAGGCAATCAAAGTGGCCGGCAATATTGGGAAGTTTGTAAGCAATTTTACTTGAATATTTGCTATCTTCCTTCATATGCACTTTTCGCTGAACTGAAGTTCAAGAGTACAAACAATTCCGAGTTACATTGTAGGGTCATCTTCTTAGCCCCTCAAGGCTTGGTTTTTTGGTTGACTTTGGAGGAATGGTAGAACTTGGCGCTTAATTTTCTTTCCCATTCGTTCCGAAGTTTATAAGTAATGTGGTCAATAAACCATGGTGTGAGAGCGCGTTGACCGCCGAGTTTAGATTTGGTCGTGCCTTATTCATAGACCCATACTGCTGTCATGGCGATTGACAGAATAAATTATTACGAACCAAGTCCAAGTGTCAAGTACAATTCGTTGACCCGAACCGTTTTAATAGACCCATACTGCTTTAAAAGCGTGAAATAATCCAAACAATGTAAAAAAGATTGACACCTGACTTTCAAAACGCAGCAAATCGCATGAAAACCGCGGGAAAATTGATGAATGGTGCCAAAACAAAAGCCAAACTGCCACGTTTTCCTACTGTCTTGCGCTGCTTCGGACTAAATTAATGATGAATCAATTAAGTTCGTGCGTCAAACATGATGTCTGTACACGGGTCTTTATGAGAGTCAATTATGACTCCACATTTGGGATAAGTCTAGTAACACAACGCAAGACCTGAGCGGCGTATTTTAAATTCTGGATTATGCCGTGATGATCCAGCCAAAATTTTAACCGATTTTTTTAAATTACAAGAAAATGAGTTTATCAAAAACAGTCCGTTCGCTAAGCTATTGGTAGTTTGCCTTGCACCTGCCGTTAATCTTTTGCGACAGCATTCAGCGAAGTGTGTACATTATATCGCCGGGTTTCTTCGGCTGGTTCAATTCGCCCTCGCTGAACCATTTCGAACCCGATCTCAAGACCGGAATTGACGCAGTCCGCCGCAAGTACCCGCATACCAACTGGACCGGAGAGATTTTGGAACAGTCCAGCTTCGTAGACTGCTCTAGCCTTCGTGAGAATATTCAGTACGAAGTGGCGAAATGGTACTACACCAGAAGGTATGGCAAAGAAGTCCTCACCGTCATCGTCGCACCAGGTGGGTAGGTCAGAGACTCTGAGGTCTATTCGTGTGGCATGAAGTACCGTTTCATTTCAACTTTCATTTCAACTGAAGACCTTTCCCACAACGTTTGTCACGTGTGATAAACCTCTGACGTATCAAGAGAAGAGACGATCGTTTATACTGCCCTAAGTAATAATCAGCTGTTGTGACTGAGGAGCATGAAACTCTGCTTGCTTTTGGTGCGATAAATCGCCGCTTCGATCCCGGGCAGAAGCAAACTTTTGCTTTTTCTGCGATCTTATGGCCGTTTGGTTCCCACACACAATCTGCAGAATCATTTGTTCCTTAGCTTGGTATGGTACCGCTAGTTTAAATGTTCCTGTTGCTACATAGGTTGTTTTGAGAGTCGATACCTTAGCAAATTAGTCACTGGATGGGATACCCTACCAATAACTAGGCAAGTTTATGGGTTCTTGTGTGCAATTTTCCTCCACAAACAAAACGAAATTCACCGCACCGTTTCAAACTTCAGCTTGGACTATACAGAGAACATTGTCGACCGTGAAGTCTTTCCCAGTTATGTGACCACATCACCCTCCACCCCTGCGCCTCAGATTGTCTACTGTGCACTACTCACCTAGCAGAACTAGACGAAGGCTTACCTGCTGTACGACCCTAATAGCGATTCCTTTGCGGCGTTCCATGCGCAGTTACTACCCGTCCGTATTCCCTCCCATTGTGGGGTGCAGTTAACGCGACAGCAGTTCACCAGTAGCTACTCTAACGTATCGGAGCAACTCCAGCCAATTTTACGGGATTTCAGTCTCCACAGCAAAGGTCTGAGGGGCTTCTTAATCCCTGGCGTACAGACCCTTGGCCTGACCGGGTCCCTGCCGCCTCCACCCTACCAGCGAACCTATAGTATGATGCTTTCCACACGTCGAAGCTTACCCTCGGTGGACTAAGAAGTGGGAGAGACCCCTTGACCAACGGGTCAACAGGCTTACCATCTTTTCTCAGTCGATCTCAATCTGCCACATCAATTGCAATGGTGCTCGTTCAGGGGCGGATTGACAGTTAGGTCGCTGCCCCCTCCAGAACTTGTTCGTAAGGCTTACGGGGCTGGGGAACTGATTGGGCGCCATTTCTGGACTCTTAAGCAAACTTACTATCCCCTTTCCAGGAGGGTCAATCCGTCATTCTAGTGCTTTGAAGCTTGTTAAAAGAAATGGGACAAATATTATAACATTTTTATCCAACATCCGTCCGATAATTCACTTTATTTTTGGTTTGCAGTGTTGTTGTATGCTGAAGGTCGGTTAGCTTGCGTAAAATTTTGGTAAAACAGGGCAATTAGTTTGTTTCTCTTATAATGTGACGGTGAATGTCCTTGACATCCAAGATTTTCTGCAAATGCTTTGCTGTTTTACAGATAAAAGCGACAAAACTGAACATGACAAACGATGAAAATGAAAGTATTGGAATAATTTCCCCCATGACGGGGAGGGGCACCTGATCCTCTGTGATTCTGTTCAGCAATCAGGTTGGCAATTGTGACACTGACCGTTACTGTAGTACGAGTAATAACCTTTTACCATGATCCCTATTTTAATTGTGCGTATAATCGTGTCATATGACGTTCATTTCTGCATAAACTGGTTCAGCCATAATCATTTTAACATTTATAATGGTAGGGGGTGTCATTCTATCAGGGGTCCTTTGGATTTCAAGGCTTTCCAAGACTCCGCGTTTTGCATCAGATTTGAGGTTTTTGTGGTCCAGCATCTGCTCGCGATTAGTGATTGCGTATACTAGGTCAAACATCCAAGAACTTTCTAAACTTCGTGATGTTAATAGTATGTTGTCGAAATACTTTGAATTCCCGGGGCCATCTAATAATTATCTTTCTGGTAACCAGGTGTTTTGGGCATACGGGTAGTACCAGGCCTAGCAAAACATTGCTAGATTAGGGAAGCTGCCGAATGAATCAGCATTAGTGGAATACTAATCATTGGGCAGTTTCTCTACTGATTGAATCCAATCAAGCAATTTGCTGGTCTTGCTAGTCAATTAAATTATTTGCATTTTTTTCGCTCCCTGTTTCACGATTTCCGGGAACATTCGAAAGAAACTCGAATAAAGCCGTCTATTTCTCTGTCAAATGCGCGTCTGGAATCTACTCCATATGGGCTTTTTTTAAATGTTACTGAGTACACATTTCTGTGGAGATGCGCAGTTATGCATTTCGATAATTCGATACGCTGGAATTTTGCTCGATCCCGGAGCAACCTGTAATCCAAGGAACCGAACAAATGCTATTTTCTTTTTCCAACTTCACGGGGAAGGAGCCATGCCATGGCGAATTTAACGGATACATGGGATCCTTTGCGCTATTGACTTTGTTATGGGTCCTGCGGTTGATTGCTTGATTCGGTTGCAGCATGTTGCCGGTACGAAGTAACTACATGCAGAAACATTTGGCAGCGCTGTAACTGATTCCTAATAGTTACAAAATCATCATTCCGCTCTTGCAAGTCCAAACTCCAAAATTTCAATTGTATTGCCACGTAATCAACAACCCAAATTTTGTGAGTGGCAGAACGAAAAATTGTTTGGATATTGCGTGCGCTAATGTACCAACCTCCCAAGTGTTAGCAAAAGTGAATTTCTTCTTTCTTGGAATGATTTTCATAAAACATATTTTTTAAATATGATCCTAGATGCTTTGAGAATATCAAATCAAAAAATCACGAACAAAACAATCCCAAACTCGCTCGGGAAATCGAATGTGACTGGTAAATTTAGGAAGTGTATGCAGAGATTTAAATCCTTAAATGATCAGGAATAGCAGACCGAATTTTGTGATTAAGTTTTGAAGCAAGCGCCTTATCCCTTTGTCCACTAAAAGATCATTTTTAAGCGGTCTTAACGTTCACCCAAACTAATTCTGCTCTCGAGAATATAGCTTGCATATAGGGATTCGTTCTCCCCTCCGTAAATATCGAAATTCGTCAGCTAAAAATTCAATACTAGAAACTGCGTTAAATGAGCTTCTGATTGTAAAATGTAACGGCTTTCCCATAGACATTTCGGGCCACTGACCATTCGAATACCGAAGAAGGGAAAATTGCAGCCCCGTGTGAAAATTACGGACTACTTGGCAGCACCAGCACCAATCTCACTTTTTAAAACGTTTTTTCCAAACTGAATTTGGCAGTCAAAAACATTGCGGTTTCACATTTCCAGTGAGAAACAGTTGTGGCGCTTCATGCATCAGTCGTCGTCGTCGTCGGCGTTTTTGTCGATCTACTAATTAAGGTGAAAAGCGTTCTGTAAGCGAGCGTGGATCCCGTGCCATTGTCTTGGGTGACGTGTTCCAGCACATCTGTGAGAAAAAATCCTCTTACAAAGGTCCACCGTCTCGCTTGCAATAAATCTGTAAAAGTCAATCAATCAATCAAGTGAATCCGTTATATACTGTATAAATTCTGCTACGTTATTCCTTTGCTTCAAAGCTCCGTGAACCATTACGACTAAAGAAATGCATGCCAAAATGAAACCAAAAAAATATTATTTACCGTTAGACAAGTCCCTGTCGTCCTCGTCGTCACATTGCTGCCGTAAACCTTGTCATCGAAACGATTAGCAATAACGTCTTCCAGCCGTCATCAAAAACAGTGCGGTGGGGCAACAAATCCTCCCTGCTTTCCTGTTTCATGAGACACTGAAGGGCTTGGGATACACATATTATCCTTGGTTCACCCAAAAAATTATCAATGTCCATCAGAAAGTCCGAAATAAAAAGCGCAACAGTGAAATAAATTTATTTTATTTTGACCAGTTTCCTGTTGAGAGCGTTAAGCCCTGCGCAATGCACTGCGCAGGTGTGCTGGAAAAAAATTGCCCGTTACGTTCTTGACTGGTGAGTTTGTACAGAAGAATAAAATCCTTTCCTTAAGGAAAATTTTGACTTTTGTGGCATTTAATACACGTAAAGAATGAAAAACTTCTGAACCGGAAGGCAGTTACACCGTCCAGGACATTTGAGGGTATTTTTCTACCTGCGTTAAGGTAAAAAGTATGTTTTTTACACTCGGAGTGTAAATTTTGCTTTTCTAACAGGTAGAATTCCAACCTCCTTTTGAGCTGTGAGAGCTTATGAAGGGCGTGTGTCTCACACTATTATTAGGGCAATGATCAGGTACCGTCGCTGGCTGTTAACTATCCTACCGGTAGCCTGAAAACTGACGAAATGGTTATTCGTTCAGGTGGTCCGCTCCGCTTACCGTACGGTCATTCTGATTATTCTGAATGACACACCGGGGCTAGCGTATAACATTCCTGCGATGCATCGTTTGGCTTTTGAATGGCACACAATCACTATGGCGCAATACAATATTAGCGCGTTTCAGAACGATTTGGTATGTTCTTATCGGTGTTACTGCTTCCCAAAATCAGGCCTGGTTTACGGTGTAAGCTCAGTAAAGAATTTCTAGTACGTTGTGCAGATACTGCCGATCCTGTTCGCCGGGCATACCGCTGTGGAACTCATGGCCGAAGTAAGAGCAATGTCGACCTCCATTCTCGTAGAAGAATTAGTTAATAACTTTCTCGACATGTCTAATTTTCGTTTACTCGAAAATATCGATGGCAATTTTGTGAATAACCAATTATATCGTTCACCAGGCCATCCATGCAGTCAAACCTCTTGGATGGTCAGACGGACCGCCCAGCGGGAAACGCACAGCAGATCAGTTATTAAACCGTGCATTCAACTTTTACATTGGGTCAATTCACATGCTGACAGGCGGACTAATTGAGAACCGACATGTGGCCAATTTTTAACTTTCTTCGGGATCTTTTAAGTGGGTCCGCGTTATCATCCCTCTCGCTGGCGCAAAATGACTTATCCTACGCCGCTAATGCATGACACTACCGTAAAAGTTATGGTTTTTTTTACGCAGCCTTTCTTTATTTCAACTGCAAAGCCATCGGACGACCGCTTTTTATGGGAACGGGTTCCAAATGCCAAGTGGTTTGATGGCCACTCACTGCCATTAAATGAGCCACCGTGTGGTTTTGATCAGCTTTCCTTAGAATGTCTCGGAACCGGTATACTACAACGTAGAGGGATGGGGATAATTTGCTTCAAATTAATAAATACGGTATGGAAATTTTGTTACCCTTAAGAAGCCAATCTTGTGTTTACTAGAAACCAAACTCTACAACTTGGCTTTGGGACTTGGTTTATCATTCGCCGTTTGCTTGGCAACGATCACACGGATGATCCTATGGTAGGACAGAATGGAAAAATATGTATTTCGTAAGAGTTTCAGGATATTTTGAATAATCTGTTTATCACTACCGGGTGCGGGAATACTTTTGGCACTACACTAAAATTGCTGAATGTAACCCTATATGAACTGATAAAAAAAATGTATGCTTTATTTCGAAAGAAGACCTATAGATCTGTGAAACATTTGCTCGGTTCGACGTTGGGGCAGGAGCAGGACAGGTGTTATGCATTGGTTTGTGGCAGCACCTAAAAATTAATTTTGGCCTGGGTAATGGCAGATTTTGCCAAGTTCGCTGACCCAGATCAAAACTGGTTCGCATTTCTCAAAGCAAAGCGTGAGCAACAAAAAGTTTTAACACGTATGTTGTAGTACTTTGATTGGGCTATCTCACGCAAAAAAAAAAATCAATTTGACGGCAACTTTGGTTTTAAGAAAAAAGAAAACGTCGCAGGGTCAAGTTCAGCTAGTTCTTTAGATCAAAACTGGAAACCCGAAATGCAACAACAATCAATATTTTTTAATAAAAAAGGGGGTGCAATAATTGGGCTCTTTAATGTGATTAAAATTATCACAATCGCATAACAACTGAAAAAGTTATTAGCGTAGACCCAGACCCGTACACCATTCAGACCATTTGTCTGAAAATGTTTACATTTTTTTTAAAGGTCTCCCTCAATTTAGTGGTGCACGATTGATTGAATATTTCTGATTTTTTTTTTGTACAGTACACTGACATAGATCTATAGTTTGCCGTTTTAGTTTTTTAGATTTGCTTTAAAGTTGACGGAGATCTGAAATACGGTCCATGGGACAAATTATAACAGTGCTGGTTCTTGGGTTTTCCGAAACAACTTCTGATATAACAACCCGAATTTCGATTTTGAAAGTGATTCGGATAGCCATCAAAGTGGGCTTTCTAGTGCAGAAAATATTTTGTCAATAGCACACACACAGTTCAGGCAAGGGCTTGCGAAGGCCAGTGCCAAAAGTATTCCCGCACATGGTAATTTTAGATCATTTTTGAATTTTTTTTTCTTACATTTGCGTTCATGTTTAAAGCTCATATTGGATCCGCTATACATAGTGTTGAATTCGATGCTATACATTTAGTTTTGAAAAATATTCTTGGAGCCAGGTGACCCACCAAATGTAAAATGGACAGGAATAAGCCACCAATTTCGACTGGATTTTAAAAAATGCATATGCCTCTGCGTACCCCTGGCCCATACTTGAGGAGTTGGGTTTCAACGTGTAAGGAACCTGAACAAGTCATTGTCACAGTGACGCGTGTATATTTTGGTTTAAAGAAGTTTTTTTCGGGAAAAGTGTGAAAGTCGATAGCTAGGAACCCCTTTCGACACATGTTTAAGAAACGAACTTCGTAAGTTCGTGCCAAACTTCATGTCTTTTCGTAGTCTGTTCGTTTCATGCTGGGAAATGAACGCCGTTCCCACAAGTTCTTAGAATTTTTTACTGTTACATAAATAAGGGTCTACATGTATCATTGAGCGTTTCTTCTTTACAGAAGATCAAAACGACCTTCTACGTGCACGGCGATGACGAGGACGAACTACTTCGCTATAAGTGCTCCCGCTTTTTCAACGGTACCTATATATTGGCATATCGATTGGCGAAAAAGGTTGTGTACACAAAAATTTATAATTAAAAAGATTGCGTGGGTTGTGAGCATAGCAAAGGATTTTGTAAGATTGTGGGCATAGCTCTCTCCAACTAATTATTCAATAGCATATCTACCCAAGGCCATGTGTAAAATTGAATGTCCGAATCTCTGTCGATCTCAAATGTACTTGAATAAGCAGTGCTTTCAACGAGTCTTGCAGCGTGTGTGAAAAATTCCAAAATGGGCCGCGTTTTCAAATTTTTGCATTTCTTCCTTTATTTCCCCTTAGTGGTTTGTGCTGGTATCGTTCAACCACGCGTTCATGTTATATCGCCAGGATTCTTTAGCTGGTCAGACGCACCCTCCTTAAGCCATTTTGAGCCTGCTCTAGATACCGGATTGGACGCAGTGCGCCAAAGGTATTCCTACATCAACTGGACCAGAGAGCTTTTATATCCGGCAAGCTTCAGAGACTGCTTCAGCCTGCGCGACAACATTCACTTTGAACTGGCCAAATGGTACTACAAAAGGCCGTACGGTAAAGATGTCCTCACGGTCATCATCGCACCAGGTTTGTAAGTCGTTTTCTAAGACTAATTTCGCTATCTTAATGCGCGCAATACTGCTTGAAATTATAAGTTAATTTAAGAGAAAATTATGGGTTTGAATATATTCATTTCTATAACATGAAGGATTCCAGCATTTTTATACCTATTTGATAGTGTTGACTGACAGGTACATAAAGTCCACTGACCATTCCAAGCTAGCTCCAAGTGCAAGCGAATTTTTAGCAGAAATCAACATATCAACGGCCGTATTTCACTGGAATAGCCATATATCGAAATTCCGTAAATAATAACGTCAATCAGCCAATCAGCCGACTTAATGTGGGTGGGGTTTGTTTCATGTTCTTAGTCAATCTTACTGCAAAATTAATCTTTCTTGAAACCCTCCGAATATTGAGATCCCTATCGGAAAACTCATCGGGTTTTAGTATTTTTAACCTTGCCCCTCTTTGGATATAAAGAACCAAGTTTTAATTTAAAAGTCTCACATTTCCGATAATATGAAGCGTTATTTTAAGCACTGGCTGAAGTGCCTATTAATGCCTATTTCAATTAATTACGGACCACTTCTATTGTTTTCAAAAAACCGGTCAACGGCACCTTGCAAAAAAATGATAAATCAGATATCCCACACGGCTTGCCAAAAACCAAAAAGCGACTCAAAAAGCGACTCAAAAAGCAAAAAGTAACCTAGGTACAGCTGTTACCGGGTATGGGAATGCTTTTGAGACAAATTTAAAACCGTCATTTCTCAGTCACCACTGATCTCACTGCTTCAATTTTTTTTGCTACAACGCCGGTCCATGTAAGCATCCACTACAGACCTAAAAATTTAATCCACACCCCAAAAAATTCCAGAACAAAAACCAATGGCAGAACTGATTTTAATAATAGTTCAGATCACACCCTCATTTGCTACCAAAAAATTCGTTCCGAAAAACCAAAACCTATTTTGGATAACCCGCCACAATAATGCAGCAAAAACTTTTTCATGGGACGAGTGCCTTTACGAGATACAGGGCCCAATAACCTCATTAAAATTCGTTAAAATTTTGTCATTAAAAATACTTTATTAAAAATGCTTTCGCTTCGCTGTGCTTAGCTTTTCCGTGTGGTATATATGCTTAAAACCATTTTAATATCAGTCTGTTCCTAAGGTGCTGGGCTGTCATACAAAATATATTAGGAAGATATTAAAACATGCAAAAAGATTAATTTAATCGCAAGGAATGGAAATAGAGATATCACGGTTTATGCAAATTTGAGGAGTCATCAAGATTGGACCGTTCATAAAAACCAAATGTGCAATCGAATTGAGTTTGTGGCTCAAGGTGGCTTAGTATCAGACATTAACAATAGCTGTTTCAATTTTTTCTATAAGAGGAAGCATACCGTGAAGGGAGGTTTTTTGGAGTTTCACGCGAATAAATAATAATATTCCAAACTGCGCTGGGCCACGGACAATTTCCACCGGAGTCCACAACACATTACACAGCAAGGTCGCAACAAGGTTTAGGACTTGTCTATGAACACACATTTTGTAGCCCACAGATGTAGAAAGAAACTGGAGTTTACATTTTTTCCTTAATGTGTGCACTCTGAACGCGTGGGCGTGGGCAAAATTTGTTTCAAAAGCATTTCCGAATTCGGTAAATACCCATTTTTTAGCACGCAGTACAATTTAGTTTTGACCCAATGCCTAGGATGCTGGGAAAGTCGCTTCTTAAGTCATTTAGCTACTGGATGGGACATCCTTCTAATCACGAGGTACGTCAAAATTCTAGAGAAAGCTATTGACTCACTGGGTGAAACAGAATGATCACTCACCTCGTCTGTTCGTCGCAGCAAGGATTACACCGAGAACATCGCCGACCGAGCCATCTTTCCCAGTTTCGTGACCACATCTCCATTTACTCCCGCTCCGCAGATCATTGAATGCGCCCTGTTTAAGAAACTAAACTGGACAAGGACGTTCCTGTTGTACGACACCAGCAGCGCCGCGTATGAGTTTTATTCGCTGTTGCTGCTGTCGCGGATGCCCGCCCTTTGCGGAGTGCTGATTACGCGCCACGAGTTTACCAGCACCTCTGTTAACGTCTCGCAGCAATTACAGCCGATCCTCCGCGACTGGACCCTCAGAAGCCGAGGTGTGTGAGACTTGCAAGACATATTTTGCCAAAAACACCTTCAGCCGTATACTGTATATGGAATGAGATTGTTTAGCCCTATTAATGTGAAAGTGCAGTCTCAGTCACTATAATCTTTGATACAGTGATGCTATATGCTGGAATGCCATTGGGTCTGCGCAAAATTCTGGTGAGGCAACTTGTGAAATAATAGTCGATGTCGATCGGCGTATCTGGCTTCGCGAATGGTTGTCTATGACAAGAGACCTAACTGCGAGTTTACACTTCCGTTTCAGATCGAAGCTACCAAATTGAATATGACTTTTGGTGAACATGTAAGTATTATATTGACGGCATTTAGCATTTACTTATTTGCCGTTTACAATTGTAGTTTAGAATTATTTAATTGTTTAGTTAGTTAGTTATTTATACTTATTTTATAGTCACAATAGTTATTTATTTAGAGTCTAACGCTTATATTTGCTCGAATTTGAATGGGTCTGGAAAATTTATTAGTGGCCAGAACCAATAAATTCTTATGATGTCTGATTGCTATGTGAGTATAGTTTGACATGGATGTGATTTTAAAAATATTTCACAAAAAAGTGTTGGCTGCAGATACTTTTTTCTAAAACGAGTATTTTTTTACTCGTCAAGTTCGGCCATAATCTGGCAGCTGAAGTTTAGCACAGAAAATTTATGAACATACTTCATGCACAAGTGCTGTTAGAATCTTCTAAGAATATGTTCCGCTCAATAAAACAAAGATTCTGCGCTTCTTTACAAGATAAAAAGTTTTAAAAATTTGTCGATAACCAGTAAGCCGTTCCATACAAAATTGAGGAAACCCTAACGGTACGATTCGACCGTTCGTTTTTTGTCTTAACGACTAGCAACACAAATATTATTTATGACTTTCAATATAATATTGTTTTCGCGAAAGATTAGCATTGCTTTCACAAGTTCATAGTTAGCAAAAACCCCTTTATGTCCAATCAAAAATCAACCCGTGTCGTACAACGGACAAATCTTTCAAAAGTGAGAGTTTTCCCTCAGCGAACCCCATGAGATCCCTTTCAACAACTTTCATAATCCCTTGATTTGAAAACACGATCTAAGTTCCATTCAGCACATTTTTGTCCATTATAATGATTGCAGTACTTGCAACCAGTTTGCATGGGGACCCTTCAAAGTTGAGCAAATGTTAGCATTGTACCCTGTAGTTATTTATAATCATTTATAGATATGCATAATTATACATAATTTTTTTATTTATATTTATTTGCTTTTATTTATATTATATTATTTATTGTTACTTTTTTAATTAGTTATTCAATTTATAGTTATTTATTATGTAGTTGTCGTTCATGTACTTTGTCGTAAAGTTATATGCTATTAAAGTCGGTCCAGAAAGCAAATGTTAAAACTCCGTATCATGTTAATTTGCAGCTATACCTACAGTCGCAAACATACATTTTGGGGGGGGGGGGAGTTAACCTACTTCGACAGTACAGTGGATCATGTCAGTCTGTGGCACCAGACCTTTTGCATTTTTTAAAAACAGGTGTTTGTGGCTCAAGCTCCATTCGGCGGAACTTCCGGCGACCCTTTTACCTGGCAAAAAAATGACAGCGACGATCAGGTGCCATTACTGTTGTTTAAATCGACTTATCAATTATGAATTGTCATTCATGACAGAATGCAAATTAATAGGTGTTAAATTTTAGGAACTGGTTATTCGGCCGGAAAAACTCCGGCCGAATAACCAAGTCACTATCCAGTCGGTTTTTTTCCGACTGAGTAGCCTTAAGTCACCATCCAGCCGGACTTTCACGGCTTAATAGGTCAACCACTGTTTAGCCGTTTTCTTACCAGCAATACAGACAAATCACTTGGCCGGCTTTCTCTCAACTTGACATTGTAGCGGAGGGTGTCATACGCGGCTGATTCCGTTACCTGGTTGAACTTTTTAGACTGTTTGCCAACGCGGAAGACCAGACTTGTCTTTCTACATCATTCGTCCCGAAACTGCTCAAAATCTTCCCAGTTTTGGAAAACTTTTCCGTCATCATTGAGCAGGCGAAACGTTGTGGAAACACTTAAACGAAATAATATGAAGGATAATTGGAACACTATAAATCTCGATCATGTGGGTTGTCGTCCTTGAGATCTCGCCATTAGTTTCCTTGGAACTGGTATATACTCCTAGGTACCTGCGGCCTCTGTGCATTTTTCACTGTAATTTCACCAAGTCCAATAATCCGCTTCAAAATTGATAGGTGGTCCCATATTGTGAAAAAATTCCGGCAGAGCAGGCCAAATAGTGGCTTATCTATGCAGCCGTAGAAAAAACCGGCTAGATAGTGACTTGGCTATTCAGTTGTGAAAAACCGGCTGGATAGTGACTTGGCTATTCAGCCGGAAAAACTCCGGCCGAATAGCGTTGACCTAAATTTTATATCAAAATATGTAATTTCGCTCAGCTGGTCCGCTCGGCTTATCGCGCTGTCATCCTAATTGCTGTGAGCGACGAGACAGGACCCGAATACAACACTCCTGCAATACAGCGTCTAATTTCGAAATGGCAAGCACTCACTCAAGACAAATACAACATTACAGCGTCCAGAAGCGAAGTGGTTTGTAGCACCCTAAGTTTTTTATTTCCCACCAAAAGTTGCGACATCAATTTAGCTGGAATGATTTGATTTGCAGATGCTAAACATGCTTGTCTCCAGTCACACTGCCGTTGAACTCATGGCCGAAGTAAGGGAAATATTTCGCTTTTGAGTGATTTTAATTTATTTACCGAGCTCAAGGCTCGCTTACTTAAGGGGTGTGATGCCGGAGTGTTTGTCATCTGATCATGACGTGGGTGCATCGGCCACGCCCGGCTGTTATTAACGGCTCCCATCTGTTAATGCAGTTCTTGTATTCAATTTTGAAATTATTATTTTTCATTTGACTGAAAAATTTCGGTAAGAAATGTTTTAGAAAATGATTGGTACACTGTGGTCGGTACTCGTTTAGAGATCGGCTCGGATAGGGATAATAAGCTTGCTGAAGGTGATGACAAAAACGTTTACTACCGGCGAGGGCGGCAGGTTTTATCATGTAAAGAGGCAAAAAATTTTTGGCTTTAACTTCAAGTGACTTGGGGGGAGGGGTTGGGGGGATCTTGAGGGAGGATCTTGCGAGGGGAATCTTGCGATGGAGGTCATTCTTTGGGGGAGGGGTTAAAATTTTGGGGGAAAGATCCGGTCTGCCCAACGTTCACTCCAGTACTGTTTCTTCTTGTACCTCTAATCTTCATACATCAGTAAAAAGTGGGCATTTACGCAGGCTGTTCAGACATCGAACCCTCTAGGATGGTCCGGTCGTCCACCGAGTGGAAAACTCCTTGCCGAACTGCTACTGAATCGCACATTCAAGCTTCAAATTGGGCCAGCCCACATGCTGGCCGGCGGTCTAATTGAAAACCCGCACATCGCTAACACCTTCAACTTTCTGCTCGGAACATTCCAAGTGGGTTGAGATATAATATTCGCCTCCGGGCCATGAGTTGTGCAACGGTATATACCGAAATTTTACAAGTCAGGTGCATGGTCTCCTTTTTATTGTGCAGCCTTACTTTGCTTCATTTGCAAACCCGTCGGACGATCGCTTCCTCTGGGAGCGCGTACCAAATTCCACCTGGTTTGATCGTGATGCATTGCCGCCGAATGAACCACCATGTGGATTCGACGGACGCTCCCGGGCTTGTTCGGGGGCAGGTAATGTAGAGTTAATACCCTGCTCTTCCAGTTACTACCGGTAGCGAAACTTCTGTTGAATTAAAGCGGATCGTTTTTCAATGTATTGTGCATAGGCTCAGGAGGAATTGACTTGGCATTAGGACTCAGTATATCTCTGGCTGTCGGATTGGCAACCGTCACTGGCACGGTCCTATGGTATGGTTGTACGTAGTGTATCCCTACGGATAATTCTTGACTGGTTCCTGCCTGAATATTGTCTGTCTTGACTATGTTAAACAGGCTGGAATCCAGTCGAAATGGCTGAGTGAAGAGACTGCAATGTTCTATGCTTTCTAGCCTGTATACGACTGGTTGACCTGGCTGGAATACAATCTGGGTCCCTATGCAAATTTAACATAGGTCGGCCCTACACCAAGGCGGTTTCCAGCCTGGTTCCAGACTATTGTTTTCAGCCGTTTGGCCAATTGAAAATTGCATCGCCCTACAGGCGTGCCTTTTATAGACCGATGTTAATAATCAATTAATTTACGGAAATTCGCTTAGGCTACATTCGAAGTGAAATATTAAATCAAAATTCAAACTAAAGAGGGCAGTAAGGTGACGAAAGTTAAACGGATGAGTTATGAAATCCCATTTCCGTTGTAGGCTTACAGAGCAATCTGCAAAAACCAACTAAAAACACGTTTTTTTACAAGCACTAGATCCCAACCTCTGTCGAATATAACTCTCCGCAATCTAAAGATTAAAATATGAAGTGGAATTTTACGTACCGAGCAGGCAAAGGCGATTCGTTATAAGCCGTCGGATCCAGTCAGTGGGCCAGATTTCCAGCTTTCACAAAGCAACAACAACAAAATAGGAACATAAACCCTCTAATATCCGATAATACTAGTACTCACATGATCCAATAACAGACTAATTTGTCACAATTTGCGCAAAATGAATATTTATGAATTTTTAAAAGAATAGAAACAACAGAATATTTTTTTTAACACCATGAGGCGCCAGACAAACTTGAACTGAATTTCAGGTTTAAAACCAAAACAGGCAGTCTGCGTGCGGCATTAATCTGTTGTGTCAGTTGAAAAACTTTTAAGAGATCTGAGAGAAATTCAGGTTGGAACCATGGTTAAATATGGGTGCCTTGCACGAGGCGGAGAAGTTAAAAAGCATATAGCCTATATTCTAAGTTACGTTGTGGCGGAAAGACAGGCTGAGAGAATCCAGCTTGGAACCAGGCTGATTCCAGCCCTTTTACAGGCTTATTACAGTGTCCAGCTTGGAACCTAGTCTGAGAGTTATCCGTACGGATGGCAGTGTGCATTCATTATGGAGGGCTGGCTAACGCATATACTGAGGATGCAATCAAGCTAAGCGTGTATAAAATAAACATGAAACTTGTAAAACATGCTTATCAAGAGATACGAGTGGCATTCACCCCCAAAACAGCCTTCCTAGTCATTACACCCATTAAAAATCTTGGCGCTTTCTCTTTGACTATCCGTCGTCAATGCATACATTTGTTCCACTAGGCTGAGAGAGTTGGCAAAGGGGAAGGACGTTTGGAATTTGGATCCCTGCTTGCTGACCTTTTGTAGCTCTGGCGCACGTCATCGGCGAAGCATAATGTTTGGCTGGCGAAACGGTTTGACATACTCTTACGTGACGATTCGCCCGTCTTGTATGACTTTACACAGTGGAGCTCTTTAACGCGTCTTGAAGCGCACCTACTCTGTATAGCGTAAAGATATTCATATACCTTGAAGCCGGCACGTACAGTTAGCTGTGTTTTATACGTTCCTCATTAGACTGAATTTCCAAAACCTTAAAGTAGTTTTGTAATACTTTTCCCAGTGGAATTTGCTCTGGTGTAAAATGTGAGAAGAATTGTCTAGGGTTATTCGGTATATCTTTTTGAATGCGTCATTTGTTGTCACGCTGTTCGGTAGTTTAGTATGGTCGCTGCATTATTACTCGCATTCAGTAAAGAAAAACTAACGCAATGTAATTAATCAAACTTAGCTAGTATACCACACGTAAAAGAAGTTCTGATGACTGCCAAACGAAGACAGCCAAAAATTGGTCGAAATGTTTGGGAGAACTGCAATATATTTCATACTAATTAAACGACAGCTGTATTATGTTAAAGAGTGCTGCCAAACGCAAATATCGACGTAGATAATTTTGCATTGAATTAGTTTTCAGCACAGGGCAGCTTGAACGTCCATTCGAATAAATTTACTGATTTTTGATTGGTGACCTTTATTGTATGATGTATGCCCTAGAATACTCCTTCTTTATCACACTCGTCATAATTTTGTTCATGTTTAATGCTGAGGATTACTGTATGTATGAAAAAAATGTTGCTAGCTTGATTCTCTGGCGGCGGAATGTCATTGCAATTCTCCTGACTACGTGAGAAATCATAATCTTTTGCACGGAGTCGTAAACGTCATTTCAACCAACCGTTAGGTTAATGGGAAATTCAAACACCAGTCTGCCGATAGCCTGAAAACTGACGAGATGGTCATTCGTTCAGCTGGCCCGCTCCGCTTACCGCACGATCATTCTGGTTGTTCTGAACGACGCTTTGCGGCCAGCGTATAACACCCCTGCGGCGCAGCGTCTGGCTATTGAATGTCAAACACTCACATTGGCGAAATAAATTACAGCTGTGCTTACAACAGCTTCCGACTGTAAGTCGGACCATCCTCTTTGGTGTAAACATAGACCACTCTATTGCATTGGTGAATTCCCACAAACCATGAGCGGCAAAATTGATTGCTTGATTTTTCCAACGGCTCAATTGAATATTCTTTCTAGTGATCGATTGATTGAAAACGGCACCTTCTCAACCTGTTACTCCACGAAAAGTCAGGGCAATTTTTTTGATGCACGGTGGAGGGAAGACCCTTCGAGAAATCGGCGGTTATTTTGGCTAATGTGAGAATCGGTCCCAAAAAGTGATGGACCGGCACGACCAGAACGGCATTCCTCTGAAGGTGCCCTGACTTTCCGTGGAGTAACAGGTTGAGGAGATGCCGTTCTCAATCAATCGATCAATAGAAAGAATATTCATTTGAGTCGTTGGAAAAATCAAGCAATCAATTTTGCCGCTCATGGTTTGTGGGAATTCACTAATGCAATAGAGTGGTCTATGTTTACACCAAAAGAGGGTGGTCCGACTTACAGCCGGAAACTGTTGCAAACACAGCTGTATCAGCGTGCCTCAGAGCGATTTTCCTATCGCTGTTACTGCTTCCCAAAATCAAGCCTGATTTACGGTGTAAGCTCGGTAAGTAGTTTATAAAGTAAGGTGTGCAGATACTGCCGACCGCTGTGGAACTCATAGCCAAAGTAGTGCAATATCGACCTCCATTCTCGTACAAGAACTAGTCAATAACTTTCTCGACATGTCTAATTTACGTTTGCTAAAAAATATCGATGATACTTACTGTACTGCCGCGATGAAACCAGTCACTTCAGCCGCGCCTCCGTCACACGCGCCTGTGTGTTAAGTGAGCACACACACTCACACACTCACACTCACACAGGTCGAATGCGCTGCCCGGGAAAAAAGTGGCCGGTTTAATCGCGGCAGTACAGTATGTGAATAACCAATTATATCATTCAACAGGCCATCCATTCAGTCAAACCTCTTGGATGGTCTGACGGACCGCCCAGCGGAAAACGCCTTGAGAATCAGTTACTAAACCGCACATTTGACCTTCAAACTGGGCCGTTTTACCTGTTGGCAGGCGGGCTCATTGAAAACCGACATGTGGCGAACACTTTCAACTTTCTTCGGGGCTCTTTTCAAGTGAGTCCGCGTCGTCATTCTTCTCGCTAGCGCAAAACAACATATACTACGTCGCTAATGCTCGATACTACCGTAACATTTATGGTTCGTATTGATTTTACGTAGCTTTTCTTTGCTCCAACTGCAAACCCATCCGACGACCGCTTTATGTGGGAACAGGTTCCAAATGCCACATGGTTTGATGGCCACTCACTGCCATTAAATGAGCCACCGTGTGGTTTTGATCGGCTTTCCTTAGAATGTTTCGGAACAGGTATACTACAAAGTAGAGGGATGGGGATAATTTGCTTCAAATTAATAAATACGGTACGGGAATTTTGTTACCCATAAGAAGCCGATCTTCTGTTTACTAGAAACGAACTTTACAACTTGGCTTTGGGACTTGGTTTATCATTCGCCGTCTGCTTGGCAACGGTCACTTGGATGATCTTATGGTAGGGTAGAATGGAAAAATATGTATTTCGTAACAGTTTCAATACATTTTGAATAATCTGTTTATCGTTAAGCTTAGATTATTTTTAATGTTGTTGATCTTACATTTGCGTTCATGTTTAAAGCTCATATTAGATCCCCTATATATAAGAGTGCTAAATTGGATACAAAAATGAACTATTGAATAATATTCTTGGAGCCGGGTGATCAGGACCCCACCAAATGTTAAATGGACAGGAATAAACCACCAATTTCGACTGGAGTTTTAAAAATGCATGTGTGCTTCTATATACCCCTGGCTCATACTTCAGGGGTCGGGTTCCAACGTGGAAGGATCCTGAACAAGTCACTGTCACAGTGACGCGTGTTAATTCTGGTTTAATAAAGTGTTTTCGGTGAAAACGGTATAAGCCCGTAGCTAAGGGCCCCTCTCGGACACATTTCTAAGAAACGAATATCATAAGTTCTTGCCAAACTTCGTGTCTTTTGTAGGAAAGGGAGCTGCTCAACGGGAAGGATACCTGGAACCTCGATCCGTTTTTCCTGGTCTTGCACCACTCTGGTATACGTCGTCGGCGCAGCATCATTTTAGGCAAACGATCTGGCTTAACTCAATCCTACGTTGTTTTTCCCGTTTTCGGCCCAAAATGCTGGGCTTCGCAATTTGAATTTTAATAACGCCCTGTTGCGTGTTCGGAGTATGCAATTTGTGACGGTCCAAACGAGATCAAAATGCTCGATGTAACCCTCCTCGAACTTTGTGGCGCTGACAACAAAAAGGGCGAAACCCGGACCCACATCGTTGATGGTAAGCTGAAAGGCATTTTGGTTATAATGAGAGTCATAAACGCAAATTTTGAATAAAGCCCGAGCGTCCTCTTTATTAAAGGAACGTACAAAATAAAAAAGGTGGGATACTGCATGTATGCGGTCATCTGTGAAGACCGACATGGGTATGAACAACCCATGGCGTTAGAATTTCTAGCGAACGAACAAGACGACAACATCCTCTTCTTCGTCCAAGCCGTCAAGGAAATCCTACCAGGCTGGAACCGAGTTGAGGTCGGTTTTGTCGACAAAGATTTCCAGCAAATCAAAGTGCTCAGGAAGGAGCTACCGCAAACACAGATTTTACTCTACGTACTTCATGCCATCAATTGGTTGAAAGCCAAGATCGGTTGGCTTCTAAGCCAGAAGTAATTTGACAAGCAAGTGTACTGTCTCTTGTACGAGCTCATCTACAGCAAAGGTGGCGCGAATTTCACGAAGAAGCTGGCGGAATCAAAGAACGCATGCCCTGCCGTGTTCTTCAAATATTTCAGGAACAGCTGAGTGAACGTGAAGGAGATGTGGTCTCTGGCTTATCGGAATGGTGCTACCAAGTACGGGAACCAAACGAATAATACTGTCGAGTCTTTCTTTTACGCGACCAAGGCTGCAATCAAAGTAGTCCGCAGAACAGCGCTTCACATCGCGGAATGCGTCAAGCTGCTTTTTCAGTTTGTTGGTGAGCGTGTGGAAGTATTGACTTATTTGGAGTTCGTCCATAGCACCACCCGCATCCTTGCACATGCTGAGGGAGACAGGATAAACTCATCCAACTTGGTGCTATCATGTCTGATTTTGTTCTTTGACTTCTTGTAAAACAGTACAAATACTACTTACAGGCCGATTATGAGAATGAGAACTGGGAAGACGGGACGTTTACGGTCACTAATCAGGTATGCATGGAATCCTAATGAACGTCTGGGAGCGCTGTTCGTTTCATACTGTTAAAACGAACGCCGTTCCTACAAGTTCTTAGAATTTTCTACTGTTACATGCATAAAGATCTACATGTATCATTGAGCGATTCTTGTTTAAAGAAAATTAAAACGACCTTCTACATGCACGGAGATGACGCGGACAAACTACTAGCCGTGCGTGCTCCTGCTTCTTCAATGGTACTTACATACTGGCATAACGATTGTCGAAAAAGGTAGTGTATATAGCAATTGATAAATAAAAAGGTTGTATGGGTTGTGAGTATAGCGAAGGGCTGTCTAGGATTTTGAGTATAGCTCTCACCTAATTAGGGGTCATTCAACAATTATGTCATCAAATTTAGGGGGGTACGTGTCAGCAATTGATGACGAGCTCTTACGTATAGGGAGCGGGGTCTGTCCTTGGATTACGTCAACAATTTTAAATCTCAATACTTCCTTGATTCTGAGAGTTTGAAAAACTTGTATTTCAGCAACATTTTATAGACCCGCATGCCATTATTCTTCCCTTCATTTGAGCATTATACTAGTACTAACAAGAGTTCCGATGGCTCCACCAGAAAAACAGGTACGTCACTGGGGGGCTACATCTACTTGATGCCTTCTGCACCAGCGCATTGGAATTGCAAATCATCTATTTCAGGCGAAGAGGCCGTCGGTTTACAATAAATTCCTGGCGTTATTCGTGATTGCCTTTCCTGACCAAGATTTTGACGTATAGGGGGTTCCAACGGTGCTGACATAAGCGATTGAAGTCCAGGGGGGGGGGTAAAAGAAATAATGACGAGCTCTGACAGAAGGGAGGTAGGGTTAAGGCCGCCTAATATACGAGCGCTTACGTAATTGTTGAATGACCCTTAGTTGACATAGCTCTCTCCAACTAATTATTAAAAAGCATACCTACCCAAGCTCATATATAAAATTGAATTTCTGTTGACCTCAAATACACTCGAATAAGCAGTGCACTCAGCGATTCTTTCAATGTGCGGGAAAAAAATTCAAAATGGGCCACGTCTTCAGATTTTTGCATTTCTGCATTTATCTCCCTTTAGTGGTCCGTGCTGCTTTTGTTCAACCACGCGTCCATGTTATATCGCCAGGATTCTTTAGCTGGTCAGACACACCCTCCTTAAGCCATTTTGAGCCTGCTCTAGAGACCGGATTGGACGCAGTGCGCCAAAAGTATCCCCACATCAACTGGACCGGAGAGCTTTTATATCCGGCGAGCTTCAGCGACTGCTTCAGCCTGCGCGACAACATTCAGCCGGAGCTGGCCAAATGGTACTACACGAGGCCGTACGGTGAAGATGTCCTCACAGTCATTATTGCACCAGGTTAGAGAGTAAACCGTTGTCTATCGCATCCTTCGGTTCCGGAGCCAAAATATTTGAACGTTTTGAAAATATATTTACATTTCGGTATATATGGCAAAGTTATTATTATTATTAAATAAAAGTTCCGCAAATAATAATTTCAGTCAGCTAATCAACCGACTTAATGTGGGTGAGATTTGTTTAGTGTTCTTAGTGAGTTTTGCTGCAAAATTGACTCCTCTAGAAACCTTCCGAATATGGAAACCCCCTATCGGAAAACTCATCGGATTTGAGTTTTTTTAATCATGCCCCTTTTTGGATTTAAAGAACTATGTTTTACTTTAAAGTTCCACATTTCGCGTAAGATTAAACGTTATCTTAGGTACTGGCCGAAAGTAATTTGAAATTATTGCTTATTTTAATTGATTACGGACCACTTCTGAAACAGATACCCTCATACAGATACAGATATTTCTTGTTACCACATCGCCAGTTTTAGAATTTTCAAAATTCTCTTTTTTCAAAGAAAAACAGGACGGTCAATCATTTCGCAGAGCGTAAACCAAGTACAGATATCTACACCTGTGCCGAGGTAACTTTGTGGGTTCATGATGTGACTGATGATGTTTGGTACTCTATGGTACTTTTACTAAGGTACTAAGAGTACTTGTTGTGTTCAATAAACCGGTCAAGGGCGCCTTGGAAAAAATAAGAAGTCAAATGTCCCACACGACTAGCCAAAACCCAAAAAGCGACCCGCAAAGTAACCTTGGCACAGCTGTACCGGGTTCGGGAATGCTTTTGAGACAAACTTAGAGCCGAAATTTCTCGGTCACTACTGATTTCCCTATTGATGGTCACTAGTGATGAAGTTTAATCTACACCCCGAAAAATGCCAGAACAGAAACCAATGGTAGAACCGATCTCAATAATAGCTCACATTACACCCTCATTTACTACCAAAAATAATTCATTCTGGAAAACCAAAAGCTATTTTGATAGCCCGTCAGTCTGCTCCTATGGCGTTGGGCTGTCACACAAATTAAATTAGGGAGATACTAAAAGTGTGAAAAGACAACTTATTCGGAAAGAATAGGGATCGAGATATCACGATTTATGCAGGAATCATCAAGATTGGAGCCTTTATAAAAAACCAACTATGTAATCGAGTTGAGTTTGTGGCTCAAAGTGCCTAATATCAGACCTTAAGAATAGCTGTTGCACATTTTCTTTTCTAAAAGGAAGCATGCCGCACAAGAGCGGTTTGTTAAAGTTTCACGCGAATAAACAGTATTCCATACTGCGTTGGGCCACGGAAAATTTCTATCTGAGTTTACAAAATATTACACAGCAAGGAAGCGACGAGTTTTAGAACCTACCTATGAACACACATTTTGTAGCCCATAGGTGTTAAAAGAAACTGGAGTTAACATTTCTCCTTAATGTGTGCACTCTGTGTGCGTGAGCATGGCAAAATTTGTCTCAAAAGCATTTCCGAACCCGGTAAGTACCCATTCTTTAGCACGCAGTAGTTTAGTTTTGACCAAAATGCCTAGGATGCTGGGAAAGTCGCTTTATAAGCCAGTTAGCCACCGGATGGGACATCCTTCTATTCACGAGGTAAATCAAAACTCTCGAGAAAGCTATTGACTCACTGGGTGAAACAGAATGCTCACTTACCTCGTCTGTTCGTGGCAGCAAGGATTACACCGAGAACATCGCCGACCGAGTCATCTTTCCCAGCTTCGTGACTACGTCTCCCTTCACTCCCGCTCCGCAAATCATCCAATGCGCTCTGTTCAAGAAACTGAACTGGACAAAGACGTTCCTGTTATACGACACCAGTAGCTCCTCGTACGAGTTTTATTCGCTGTGGCTGCTGTCGCGGATGCCCGCCCTCTGCGGGGTGCTCCTTACGCGCCATGAGTTTACCAGCACCTCTGTGAACGTTTCGCAGCAACTTCAGCCAATCCTACGCGACTGGACCCTCAGAAGCCGAGGTATGTGAGGCTCGCTAGACATACTTCGTCAAACAAACCTTCAGCCCGATATATAGAATAAGGTCATTAAGTCTAACAATGTAAAAGTGCAGTCTCACTCGGGCAGTATTGGAGATTTTCCCTCCCGATCGACTTGAGTTTTTTGCAAACAGCTATCTATCTGTCTAGCTATCTATCACGGAAACCCCAATAATTTAAACCCCAATGATAAATCATTGGGGTCTCCGTGTGGAATTCACATTACCGGTTTCAGAAAAGAATAAGAAAAATACTTCCCCAGCGAGTTTGTGCTGTGAACGGGTGCTAGATTAATTGAAAGCTCAATATTTTCCTTGATTTTCACTGTAACAAATGTCGATTTTGAAACATGTATTTAAAACAATTCTTTCCCACACCAAATTCAATTTGGAGTTGATCCGCATCAGCCGAATATTTTTCAGGTGTCAGGGGGCAGAACTTAGGCCAGCCCTGGAAAGCTGCGCTCGAATTTCTTCTCCTTTTTGAGAAATACGCACAACTCCGCCCCCTGGCACCTGAAAAATATTGAGCTAATGCGGATCGACTCAAAATTGAATTTGGCATGAGAAAATATAAAAATACATGTATTCAATGTATTTTTAAAAATCGAAATAGTTTACAATGAAAAAAAAAGAAAAATAGTGAGCGTTCAATCAAGCAAGCACTAGCTCACAGCACAACCTCGCTGGAAATCTCTTTCTTCCTTATTCTTTTCTGAAACCGCTAATGTGATTTCTAAACTGAAAAAAAACCCCACGCCGATCGGGAGGGAAAATCTCCATTACTGCCCGAGTCAATCACTATAATC
Organism: Hypsibius dujardini; assembly: GCA_001579985.1. Classification (NCBI taxonomy): domain Eukaryota; kingdom Metazoa; phylum Tardigrada; class Eutardigrada; order Parachela; family Hypsibiidae; genus Hypsibius; species Hypsibius dujardini. The sequence continues at coordinate 10,060 of LRSR01006676.1, read as the reverse complement.
TTTGGTATAGTGATGTTATATGCTGGAATGCCTTTGGGCCTGCGCAAAATTCTGGTGAGACAACGTGTGTTAATGTCGGTCGGTGTATCTGGCTTTGAGAATGGTTGTCTACGACAAGAGACCTGTCTGCTAATTCGCACTGCCGTTTCAGATCGAAGCTACCAAATTAAATATGACTTTTGGTGAACATGTAAGTATTACATTGATGGCATTAGCATTTACTTATTTGTCGTTTATAATTGCAGTTTATAGTTATTTAATTGTATAGTTATTTAGTTATTTAGTTAAATATAGTTATTGTATAGTTACTATAGTTATTTATACAGGGTCCAACGCTAACATTTGTTCGACTTTGAATGGGTCTGGAAAATTTATTAATGTCCAGAACCAATAAACTTATCCATTGTCTAATTGCTATGTGGGTATAACTTGACATAAATGTGCTGTTAAAATAACTCACAAAATGTGTTGGCTGCAGATATGTTTTCCTAAAAGGGGCAATTTTTTTATCCGTTAAGTTCGACCACAACCTGGCAGCTGAAGTTCAGCAGAGACATTTTATGAACACATTTCATATAAAAGTACTGTTAGAATCTTCTTCGAAAATATTTGGGCTCAACACTTTTCGCCTTGACTACAAGCAACACAATTATTATTCATGCTTTTCAGTGTAATTTTGCTTTGTGTGGAAGACTGGCATCGCCTTCATGGGTTCAGAGTTAGCAAAAACTCCTTTCTGTCCAATCAGAAAATCATTGTTTAATGCCCCCTTATTTATATTTAGAGAGCGTTAAACAATGACGTCAGCGCCTTATATTAGGCGACCTTACTCCCCCCCCCCCCGTGTCAGAGCTTGTCGGAAATTATTAGATCCCCCTTGTTCTTCAAGCGCTGACTTAGCTCGAGCCGACCCCCTTACATCTGCTAAAACTCATCCAGTATTGCAACCACATCTTTTACTGAAACCAGATCGAAAGCAAGTATTTAGAAAGCTTTCTGTCTTTTGCAAAGACGGGCAGTAATAGTCCAATGACAGTGTTGGGTATTTGCTCGGTCGCGGTCCAAGCCTTGAAGAAGGATACGCTTGTCCTTCTATCCTACCTGTTTCAGCGCCGTCGTTTCCGTCGAGATTTTTCCCACTGAATTGAAAGAGAATACCACAAAAAGTAAAAAAATGATAAAAACTCTAGCAAAGGCTGGAAATTGACGAAAAATTGAAACGATATATGCTGACGTTAGCCACGGCTGGATCTCCACCCCATTAGCTGTAGAACGTCATCAAAGTACAACGCCCCTTACCCTACATGGTGCTGACATCATTGTTCAACGCCCTCTTATGTATAACTATATATAGTTTTTATTTATTTATATTTATTTGTTTAGTTATTTCTTGTTACTTAGTTGTTTAGTTTGTAGTTATTTATTATGTAGTTGTCGTTCGTACATTTTATCGAAAGGCTATATGCTATTCAAATTGGTCATTGAAATTTTAGTTGCGGTCCGAAAAAGCAAATGATAAAATTCCGTAATATGTTAATTTGTAACTATACCTACAATTGCAAACGTACATTCGAGGGGGAATTTACTTGCTTCGACAGTACAGTGTGCCATGTCAGTCTATGGCACCAGACCTTGTGCATTTTTAAAATAGGTTTTTGTGGCTCAATCTCCATTCAGCGGAGGTTCCTGCGATCCTTTCACCTGGCAGAAAAATGACAGCGACGATCAGGTACCATTACTGTTCTTTAAATCGACTTATCAATCATCAAGCATAATTGTCATTCATGAGAGAATGTAGATTACTACGGCCTTAAATTTTTATATAAAGTCATGTAATTTCGCTCAGCTGGTCCGCTCGGCTTATCGCGCTGTCATCTTGATTGTTGCGAGCGACGAGACAAGACCCGAATACAACACTCCTCCAATGCAGCGTCTAATTTCGAAATGGCAAGCACTCACTCGAGACAAATACAACATTACAGCGTCCAGAAGCGAATTGGTTTGTGGCACACCATAAATTGTTTATTTCCCACCGAAGCCGCGTCATTGATTCAGCTGGAATAATTTGATTTGCAGATGTTAAACATCCTTGTCCCCAGTCATACTGCTGTTGAACTCATGGCCGAAGTAAGGGGAAATGTTTTAATTTTGAGTCACTTCAATTTCTGTACCGATCTGATGACTCGCTTAGTGAGGGGGTTGGCGGGGTGTGATGCTCGAGTGTCTGTCTTCTAATTATGACGTGGGTACATAGGCCACACCCTACTGTTAACAACGGCTCATACCTGTTAATGCTGTTCTTTTATTCAATTTCAAATTATTACTTTTCACTTGACTGACTAATTTCGTTAAGAAATGTTTCCGAAAATAGTTGGTACACTGTGGTCGGTATTCGTTTAGAGATCGGCTCGGATAGAGATGGTAAGCTTGCTTGAGGTGATGACAAAAACGTTTACTATCGCCGAGGGCGGAAAGCTTTATCATGTAAAGAGGCAAAAAAGTTCTGGCTTCAACTTCAAGCGACTGGGGCGAGTCGGGAGGGGGGATCTTGAGGGAGGATCTTGCGAAGGGGATCTTTTGGGGGATTTCATTCTTTTCAGGGGGGGGGATAAAATTTTGGGGACAACGCTCGGTTTGCCCAACGGTCACTTTAGCATTGTTTTTTCGTGTATCTCTAATTTTCATACATCAATAAAAATATGGCATTTACGCAGGCTGTTCAGGCAGCAAACCCTCTAGGATGGTCCGGTCGTCCATCGAGTGGAAAACCCCTTGCCGAAATGCTACTGAATCGCACATTCAATCTTCAAATTGGGCCAGCCCACATGCTGGCCGGCGGTCAAACTGAAAACTCGCACATCGCTAACACCTTCAACTTTCTGCTCGGAACATTCCAAGTTGGTTGAGATATATAATAATCTCCTCCGGGCCGTGGATTGTGTAACGGTATATATCTAAAGTTTACAAGTAAGGTGCATGGTCTCCTTTTTTGCACAGCCCTACCTTGCTTCAATTGCAAACCCATCGGACGATCGCTTCCTCTGGGAGCGCGTACCAAATGCCACCTGGTTTGACCGTGATGCATTGCCACCGAATGAACCACCGTGTGGATTCGACGGACTCTCCCGGGCTTGTTTAGGGGCAGGTATTGTAGAGCTTTTCCCTTGCTCTTCCATTTACTATGGATAGGGAAACTTCCGTTGAACCAAAGCCAGTCGTTTTCCGATATTGTACATAGGCTCAGCAAGATTTAGCTTGACGTTAGGACTCTGTATATCTCTGGCCTTCGGATTGGCAATCGTCACTGGCACGACCCTATGGTATGGTTGTACGTAGTGTATCCTTACGAATTACTCTTGACTGGGTCCTTCCTGAATACAGCCTGTTTTGACTATGTTAAAACATGCTGGAATCCGGTCGAAATACCTGAGTGAAGAGACTGGAATGTTGTATGCTTTCCAGCCTGAGTTTCTATGCGAATTTCACATAGGTCGGCCCTGCACCAAGGTGGTTTCAAGCCTGGTTCCACCCTATTTTTTCAGCGATTCAGCCAATCAAAAATTGCATTGCCCCAATAGGCGTAGGCTTCGTTTTATAGACCAATGGGAATAATCGATTAATTTACGGGAATTTGCCCAGGCTACATTCAAATTGAAAGTAAAAAACAAAATCAACTGTGCCAAAACATTATACCAAGATTCCAGCTAAAGAGGGCGGTAAGGTGGCGAAAGTTAAACAAATGAGTTTGAGATCCCACTTCCGTTGTGGGTTTGCAGAGCGTTCTGTGAAAAAATGAAAGCACGTTAGTTTCAAGCACTGAATCCCAACCTCTGCCGACTATAAGCCTTCACAATCTACAGACTGCAATATGAAGTGGGAACTTCATGTACCGGGCAGGCAAAGGCGATTCGTTGTACGCCGTTTGATCCAGTCAGTGTGTCAGATTCCCAGCTTCCACACAGCAACAACAAAACAGGAACACAAATTCTGTAACGTCTGATGATACTAGTACTCACATGATTCAAAAACAGACTAATTTGTCACAATTTACGCAAAATGAAAATTCATGAATGTTTATGAATATAAAAACAACAGAATACATTTTTAACGCCAGGGGACGCAGGACTAGTCTGAACTGAATTCCAAGTCTGAACCCAAGTCACGCGGTCTGCACGCGGACCTATTCTCTCGCGTCAGTTAAAACACTTTCAAGAGTGCTTGGGAAATCCAAGGTAGAACAATAGTGAAATATGTGTGCCTTGCATGAGGCGAAAAAATTTTGAAATATAGCCTGTATTGTAAGCTATATTGTGGTGGAAGACATGCTGGGCGAATTCAGCTTAGAACTAGGCCCTTTACATGCTTATTACAGTGTCCAGCCTGGAACCTAGTCTGAGAGTTATCCGTAGAGATGACAGTGTACATTCACCATGAAGGGCTGGCTGAAGTATCTACTGAGGGTGCATCCTACCTAAACGTGTTTAAAATAAAAATACAACTTGTAAAACATGTTTATCAAGAGATAAGAATGGCGTGCACCCCTGACACCTTTGGCATTTATCCCCAAAACAGCCTCCATAACCGTTACCCTACTCAAAACCTTAGCATTTCCCCTTTTGACTATCTGATGTCTATACACACCTTTGTTCTACTAGGCGGAGAGAGTTGGCAAAGGGAAAGAATACTTGGAACTTGGATCCCTGCTTGCTGATCTTTCGTAACTCTGGCGCACGTCATCGGCGAAGCACAATGTTTGGCTGGCGAACCGGTTTAACAGACTCTTACATGACGGTTCGCTCGTCTTGTATGACTTTACACGGTGGAGCTCTTTAACGCGTCCTGAAGCGTACCGTACTCTGCGTAGCGTTAAGCTTTTCAAATACCTTGAAGCCGGGCAAGTAAAGTAAAGTTAGCTGTGTTTTATACGCCCCTCGTCAGACTGAGTTTCCAAAACGTTAAATTAGTTTTATAATACTTTTTCCCTTAGAATTTCCCTGATGTGGAATGTGAGAAGAGCTGTTTGGGGTTGTTTGGCATATTTCATCTTTTTGCATGCGTCATTTGCGTCATTTGCGTCATTTGTTGTCAAGCTGTTCGGTACTTTAGTATGGCCGCTATATGATTACTCGTAGTCATTAAAAATTCGATGCAATACAATTAATCAAACTTAGCTAGCACACCACACTTACAAGAAGTTCTGATGATCGTCAAAACGACGACAGCCAAAAGTGGTCGAAATGTTTGGTAGAACTGACAAACTTTTATCCTAATTAAACGACAGTTATGTTATCTCCAAGAATGTTGCCAAACGCAAATACTGAGGTAGATAATCTGGCATTGAACTAACTTGTTTACAGCACAGGGCACCTTGAATGTAATTTCGAGATAAATTCATTGATTTTTTATTGGTGACCTTTACCGTGTGATGTATGCCCCAGAATCCCCATTCTTTATCAATTCGTCGGAATTACTCATTTTTATTGCTGATAATTACAATATGCATGAGAAAAGGTTGCTTGCTTGATTATCTGACGGCAGAATGTCATTGTCTTTTCAACAATCATGTGTTGATTATTAATATATTCACGGCATAATGGTTGTTTCGCTTGACTCCCTTACGTGCTTGGGTGTATTAGGGAAAGTTCGTTGACGGCACTCGTGTGTTAATAACTAATATATTCACGGCATAATGGTTGTTTCGCTTGACTCCCTTGAGTGCTTGAGTGTTTGAGTGTATTAGGGGAAGTTTGTTGACGGTCTAGCATCAGCAAGCATGGATGGCCTTTCCATTCAAATGCCCATTGGGAAACAGCGTGAACCACGGCGTCAGTTTTTCTTTCCCGCATCTGTAGATCTGTCACCTTCATCTTTTATTTACATCCACGCTTTACATAATTGTTAAGCTTTCAATTCGGTTAAATCATTCAACTACCGAACTGTACACATACGCCGTCCCATAAACTCACCTAGGTTGCATATACATGCATGTCAATAGTGCAGTATAAGCATTACTTACTATGCCAAACTTTTTATTCTTTTATTTTTAAAGCGCATATTTGTAAATAATTTTTAATTACAAGAACGCGTTTGCTCACGATGGATTTTTTTGCGAGGTTATTGCTTAGTTTTATCAGGATACAGTTAATACTTCCTGCCGGTGCTTTGCCTCGTGTGCATATCATATCGCCAGGATACTTCCACAAGTCCGACCCACCATCGCTGACCCATTTTGAGCCCGCTCTTGAGACTGGGTTGGAAACAGTTCGCAGAAAGTATCCACACACCAACTGGACCGGGGAGATTTTGCATCGAGCCAGCTTCGTCGACTGCTTCAGTATTCGTGATAACATTCAGTTTGAACTGTCCAAATGGTACTACACGAAGGCGTCCGGTGAAGATGTTCTCACTGTTATTATCGCTCCAGGTGAGATCTGCCTTCACACTCTGTGCAAGACGATGCGACTAAAGCGAAATCCATTTTAATGCGTATTTGTATAATTACAAATGTCTGACACTGCATATATAAGAACTTGGAATACGAAATGTGAAGAACTAACAGGGATCCGTCAGGGAATCTATTGTTAAAAACCTTTAGGGACCTAGTTTGAGGGTATAATACCGTAACACTGAATATCACATTGAATTTCAATTCTGTTGCCCTGAGCTTTGCGCTTACGTTTCTTGGCGTAGACCTCCTCAAACCAAGACTTGCCCTGCACTTCGTTCTAGCAAACTGTGATGAATAGGATGTGGTAGCAAATTATCGCGTGAGATTTTGCCTTAACATTCGACGCTTCATGCTTTCTCGCAAAAATGTTAATTATTTCCGTACTATTCAATAACTATTTCAACCATGCTATTCTCCCGACTACGTGAGAAATCGTAATCTTTTGTACGAAATCGAACATTTCATTTACAAGCAACCGTTGAGGTCAATGGTAAATTCAAACACCAGTCCAATGATTCAGAGTAATTTGTATTGTCATGGCACAATCACAGTCGAACCGCCCAGCTTGTTTGTCTAGGATGCTTTGAAAGTCGATATTTGAGCCAACTAGCAGCAGGATGGGACACCTTACTTATCACAAGGTCAGTCAAACATCACGATTGATAGGCTTAACAGAAGAAAGAGATGTTGAAGATGTCCATATTTGGTTAGCATTGATTATACGGAGAATATCGCCGATCGAGATGTCTTCCCAAGTTACGTGACTACATCCCCCTACAGTCCTGCCCACCAGATTACCTACTGCGCCCTGCTCAATAAACTAAACTGGACCAAGGTTTACCTATTGCATGATACCGACAGCAATTCGTTTATCGCCTTTCTAGCCCAGTTACTGTCAGTGCGAATTCCTGCTAACTGTGCCGTGCAGCTAACACGACAGCAGTTCACCAGTAGCTTCTCCAACGTATCGGAGCAACTTCAGCCAATTTTACGTGACTTCAACCTCAAAAGCCGAGGTAATTAAATTTTGTCATATTTTATTATGGATCTGTACTAGCGTAAAAAGATCAATTCTCCATTCCATCGATATAGAGAGATTAAACTACTTGATGGTGCTCAGTGACTCATATTCACACCTGTACAGGGCGCCTTTTCTGATTTCCAAATCTCATAAACCCAACACGTGCTCCACTCAATTTCACATATGTGATATATTTTTTGTCTCATTTGGATGCAAAGATCGGTCGCAAACTAGATTTGGGTCTGAGGGAGTCTATTTTGACATTGGTCAGTTTGAAATATTCATCCAGAAAAATTATCAATAAGGAAGCCGGAAGTGATACTGCACCGTTGTCAATGAAAACCCGTGGCTCCCCGAAACTCCGAACTCCTGGTCTTGTGGCTGCCATTGAAAAGGACCTTTCAGGACCGAATCCGCTGACTCGTTTTGCGTTATCCTTGAAGTACGGTGTGTCGGCTACAACTATTGCAAGCGTCATTAGCCAGGATTTGGAGGGGAAGATGCGGAAGAAGTGCCGTGTTCATGTCCTGTCAAACAAGCAGGCTAAACAACGGCTGCACCGAAGCCCAAGGTTCCTGCGCTACATCAACGGCCGGAAGTGGAAGAATGTTATCACCATTAATGAGGCCTGGGTGTATCTGACTGACATTAACGGGATCCGAAAGATTTACTACGAGTTTCGGGGTGAACGGAGTCCGGAAAGTTGGACTAAGTTCTGGAAGGAATCTCACTTCAAGGGCGTCATCTTTTGCGACGTTTGCTCCCGTGAAAAAACTGCGATTCCCCTGCGATTCGTCAAACCCGGAGCGAAAATCAACAGTGAGTACTACATCCAATATGTTTTGAAGCCGCTTTTCAAGAACGACATTCAAAACTATTTCCGGAAGAGCTTATCAACAAGGTCGTTTTCCACCATGACAGTGCTCCAGCGCACTCTTCCGGAATCACCCAAGAATGGCTTCAAAATTCCGGAATCAAGTTCATTCCGGTCATTCATTCATCATTCATCATTCATTCATCATTCATTCATCAAGAGCACTGGATGGGTAATAGTCCTGACATGGCCCCCGTGGATTTTTGTGTGAATGGTCTGTTTAAGTGGAAATTGTTTAACCGCGCTGCCACTACAGTGGTAGGTTTGAAACGGGTTATGCGAAAGGTGTGGTCGAATTTAGACCAAAGTAAAATTAGTAACGCTTTGCAATCCTGGCCGAAACGTGTTAAACTTATGATGGAGAGGCAGGGGCTTCAAATCGAGCATGCTTTATAAAATTCGAAGTGAAATTGTGCACGCGGGAATTAATTAAAAACTGAGCACCATCAAGTGGTTTAACCTCTGTACCGGTGTTTGTTTGCTTCTGGTTTTAGTTTATTGTTGCTTTTTTCCCCTGCAGTCTTCGTTGTTACCTTCCTCTACATTCCATCAAATGAAATAGTTTATAACTCATTCTCTCGCTGTTAGACCTAACAATTAGTTTTTGATCCAATGCTTCCGGTTTCCGATTGCAGCTTCTCCTGCTCTTGCCGAGCGGGAGGGGGGGGGTTATCGCAATGTTTGACTGGTCATCACGTGCGACAGCTACGTACATCACAGAACTAAGAGTGTCAAACTGTTTATAAAATATATGTTTCAGTGTTGCTTTATGTCGGACACCCTTTTGGCCTACGTAAAATTCTGGTGAGAAAACTTTCGTCGGGAATGTTCGATGCATCCAAGATTATAGAACATTAAAAATCAGATAATGTTACAATAATTTAAATTTTCCTTATAGGTTGAAGCCACAAAAATGAATATGACATCCGGCGAACATGTGAGTAAGGGCAAATTGATGGTAACGAGGTTTTGTATTGAGAATTAAATTAGTCATGTTAAAAGGTGTTTCTGGCATGGACTCCGTTTCCCGGAGCTTACGGTGATACATTCATCTGGCAGATCTTAGACCATGAGGATCAGGTACTCGCATCATGGCTTGATAGTTGAAAAGTTAAAAACCGTTACTCGTCTGTACTGTTGTACTTAATAAAGCATATTCCTGCAGCTCGTGCGCTCGGCTTATCGCGCCGTCATTTTAATAGTTCTATGTGACCCAACTGAACAAGCGTACGACAGTCCGGTGATGCGGAGTTTGGTCGAGAAATGGCAGGAGCACACACTGGACAAATACAACATTACAGCTTCCCGAAGCGATTTGGTACAGCGTTGCTTCGCCTTGGAAGGAATTATATTTATTCAACTTGCAATATTTTTACAAATGCTATTTGAAGGTCCTTCCTAGCCTTATTGCCGGTCACACCGCTGTGGAGCTCATGGCGGAAGTAAGTCTTTCTATTGCCCGGAAGTAAGAGAGTGAGATTTTCAAGGTTTGCTATCTCTAAAGGTAGATGACGAAGGTTAAGTGTACTTTTCGCGCGGCGGCGGGGGGGGGTGGAGGTTGGGGCGTTCACCTTTCGAATAACAATAAAATTTGGAGGTTGAATTGAAACGGGGGGCAGCAAGGAACTTCTTCCTTTTTTTGCGGTGAAAAATGTCCGCACTTTGGTAAGCGCAGTTGCTCTCCGTTAAAAATCTAATAAATGAAATGTATAAAAAA
>LRSR01006675.1:0-13065 GCA_001579985.1 Hypsibius dujardini | reverse complement strand
TACCATAATTCTACCCGATTGGAGAGCTAAAATACGCGTTTTTTCTTCGTCCGAGTAGTGATTATACGTCACCATTTATGTGTAGAGGTCTCACGCCTCAATGGATTGAAAACAAAAACGAATCAAAACATCAACGGCTCCACTTCCGGTTGACATTAAAAACAGGCCTAATCAACAATCAACAGGTTGAAGTCTATTTGGTCCTATGTTTGAAGCAGTAAAGCTTGGGTTGCTTTTTACGAGTGTTCTGTTTAATCGAACGCCGCTCCCCTCAACTGTGCGGCATTCTACAGTAATCTCAGCCGTCTGGCGAACATCGTGTCGGCCGTTGCACCCTTCACGTTCACCTCAATGCGTCGAGGTTCACGAAAGTCCGGTACACTTTCGCGCAATATCAAAAGGATTCGCAGGTAGTCTGGGATGGTCGTTTTATCGTTATTGACGATGCGATATAACCAGACTGCTTCCTGTAGTTTTCAACGCTTCTTCGCAAGGCTGTCCACGCTTCACAAAGCTGTTCACAATGCTATTTGCCTGCCAATAACGGATCACAACACAATCTCCCAGTGGAGATACACTACAGACACACTACTTATTTCCGTCTCCCACTACGTTTGATGAATTTTCAAGACGTTACACAACCCTCCACGGAGAGTTGAACAACTCAAAATAATTAATTTAACTTACGTGTACTTGTAGCGACGCGCTTCTAAGGCGCAACGCAAACTGCGTTTTCCATATATATATCCCCAGGTGCAGGAATTATTTTAGTGTGCAACATTAGCACAAAGTGTGTGACATTAAAAGGACCTGTGTGACATTAAAAGGACCTGTGCGACATTAAAAGGACCTGTGCGACATTAAATGGCCTTAATCGTAGACAGTTCTGTGGATTTTCCCACCGTTTGCCTTGAATGAATAATGATGTTAGTTCAGATGTTGTACACTGAATGATATTGGTGTGCTTATTTGTGGTGTGCCGGCACGAGTTTAAAATAATTAAAAATTGGATACTTGGGCAACTTTAGATTTGGCCTTATTTTAATCCCTGCCCAGTTGTGCGTGCAAAACCACCTACCCACTGAAATGCGCCTCACTCTCCGATTATGCAACTTACCATCGGCTCACATGCTTAGTGATCTTCACAAATCTTCAATCAAGAGATCAATCAATCGAAAAAGCAGGCTCTTACGTTAACCACCGGCGGAGGTTAGCCTCTCAGTTTTTCTCCGCTCTGGCAAACTCTCGCTGAGACAATTCATGAGGCAAAGACCAGCGCTCCGAAATTGTATTTCTTCGGTTTTCGGTAAAAAAATGTCGGGCATTTTAAACAAACAATTTTTAAAAGGTAAGTATTTGGAATAAAATACAGAGTGGTGGGCAAACAGCCCGGGGGCGTGGCTGCGCCTTAGAATCGTGTCGCTACAGTGCTGTGCATCAAGGTATACACCTCTGGTCAGAAAAATCGGGACGCTCGATTTGTCAAGAGGCAATTTTTCACCACAAGGCTGCAGACTATACAAAAAAGTGCTTTGATTTGAGGCGGAAATAGTTGGCCACAAGATTTCACTGTGCATTCCGCACCACAGCTTTCACTCTGCTGACAATAGTATTTAATTCACCGAAAAAAATGGGAAGACCTAAACCGTAAAACAAAGCATCGTAACATTTAAAGAAACGGTTTACGTCTTCCCATTCTTTCCGGTGAATTAAATACTGCTGTCAGCAGAGTGAAAGCTGTGGTGCGCAATGCACAGTGAAATCTTGTGGCCAACTATTTCCGCCTCAAATCAAAGCACTTTTTTGTGTAGCCTGCAGCCTTGTGGTGAAAAATTGCCTCTTGACAAATCGAGCGTCCCGATTTTTCTGACCAGAGGTGTACAATGTACACTGATAAAAGGCGGCCAGTAAGAGCTAAGGGAAATACTATCGCTGGTCGCGGCGACCCTGCCACATTCGCGGCGACCCGATCACTCACTTGGATCTCGCACTGCTATATAGTAATTCCTCACGTAAAACAAACACAGTATCAATTGCATCGAAGAAATATCGAATTTGACGTTAATGTTTATTCAGCATGCATGTTTGACTAACTTGTTTAGCTCACTGTTGTGTGCACGTTTCTCACGTGAACCCCTAGGTATAACTCCTATAACAAACACCGTAAACTACCGTAGCAGTATATTAGTAGATCAGTTTACAGAAACGCACAATCGTATGGGTGTGTCATATTGATTTTTAAGAGAAAAAACGTAGGGTGACGTGGTAGAAGAAATCTAAGCGTCCTACCTGCAGGGGCATCTCGATGACGGTGACCAGCAGATCGGCTATGCATAAATGCAGGAGCATAAAGTGTACACGACTGCGGTTCTTGCGGTAGAACAATTTGCCCAGGACGATGGAATTGCCCAGCAGTGAAATCCACATGAGATTGACATACGCGACAATCACCAGCACGTTTTTATTGCCGAACTTCATCTCATCCGGCAGCTCCAACAGCACCGACGTCGCATTATCCCCCATCGTGGAGAAGCCCGAGTCGCCGCCACCGCCGGCTAATGAAAAATTCATCCCGTCCAAGAGATCTTCCATGGAAGGGTCGGTAATAAGATTCGGATACTCGTCGTTTTCACCGACGTTGATGAAACCTTCCTGAAACGCCGGCATGCTGTTGGCTGTGATGGTGGAGATACAACACACGACCGCACTAATCACGCAGGACCCACAAACGGTAATGAAACTCAGCAATAAATACTGGAACGGATGTCATGGACATCCGGAAGGAGAAGGAGGTCAGGGCGTATAGCGTGGCGTCATGGAGGAAGCTATTAACTAAGTCGGGGAGGGGGGGGGGGACAGGCGACACCGGGAATTACAAACTCATCTTCTGTTGCACGGGACAAAAAGATTAAATAAGTGTGGGTACCCACAGCAGCTCAACAGTCTGCTATTCAGATCCCAACGAACCCGGCATGTACAAACAAGCACGGTGGAGCATGTACTAGTACAGACTAGATGGTGGTGCGGTGCGGGGTGCGTTGTGTGGGTACTGCACACTTAGACAGGGGTCTTCAGGGCTTCCCGAAAACGCTTAATCGTCTTTTATTTATTTAATCCCATCCGTTCGGTTCGGGTCAGGAAGGCGGTGGCCAGGCAGCTAAGTGGTACAGTCATAACGTACATACCGGTAAATACTTGGGAGCGGTGTTTAAACTCAATCTAACCCGCAGCCGCAGCGTCACACTGTATATCGGCTTAACTTCATTTCATCCTGCCGCGCTTAATGCGTTACGTACGTCGGGTTTCCCGCTTCTTCCGACCAGATCGATCGGGTGAGTTGAATTCCCCTCTGGATGTTCCACCGACGCTACCTATTTAACACGTCTCCTCGTGACGACAGCCTGGCCGCATTTGTAACACGAGAGGATACCTCGTCAGCACGTACGTACACGCATGACTCGGTCGAGTGTCGGGCTGGACAGGTCGGTAGACTCACCGTCACGTCCGTCAATTGGGAGAACGGGTGTGCCAGCAAAAGAAGGCAATGAAAAAGTGAAGAGAACGCAAAGAGGAGAGATGTGTTTGTCTGAACATTTAGCGGGAGTCTGGCTTTGACTTCCGTTGTTGAAAGACTTATTAACAAGCTGCACATGACATCACTATAACCAAGGGTCATTATTAATAACTCAGCGCTTAGCGCCGTTTGAATAAGAAACAGTTTACGGTGATAATATATGAGTGCTATGAATCTGACCTTAAACATTGCTCGCTGCGGGGAATTATAACTCAACTACTGTAACATGACAGGGAACCCTTACTGCCAAACACCCTTGCTAATGCCGTCCAGAACCTAGCTAAACCTAGCTAAACCTAGCTAAACGTGGCTAAAATTCGGACAAAACCCAATGGGTTGGAAATGTACATATACGCTGGGGGCTTCCGGCGAACGTGCGAAAAAGCATCCTTACCTACGCGCCACATTTTAATACCGAACTGCTGGAATACCAGTAGTTCGATACAAAAATGCAATGACATATAGGTCATCTTGACATTCACGTACCGATATATGTACAACATGACAACATGACAACGATCCAGCAATTATTACCTAACAGAGGGAGATCACATGCCATGCTAATCATGGATTGATTACAACGTGGGCTGTGACGGAAGTGTCACGCATTTGACAGGCATTTTGTTACATTCAATTTATGTCATTGAAAAGTGTCGCAAATCTTGCTGATAGAATCCCGTGTATCGCAAACTGTGATTGTTAATTGCGGAGCGAGCAGGAGGGGGGGGGAACTGGGAAGCGGAAATGAATAGCCCTGGACATTTTCCTCTTCCGTTGTTACACATTTATGTTATGAGGGAAACGTGTCAATAAGGCATCCTGATTATATCAGACTGGCAGGAGACGCTGAGGAGCGTTGACGCTACATGGAATTCCAGTAATGATCAGCCCTCCCCCATACCAAATTACTGCGAACATAACCATCGAAATATCAAAGGTGAAAGGCTCCGAAGGCAGAAATGCTGGTAGGGATATGGACAAGGGGACGCAGGAACCGAACCACATCCGCGGCCATTGGCCGTTTAGCCCTCAATCAATACCAATCAATCAATAACCTTTACCAATTTTAGTGAGACATATAAGCTGAACGAAGACCAGACAGCAGACCAACGGCTTGCACAACCCTATAAATATTGCATAACACATCGGCAGATGAACGCGTAGTGACTGATGACTGCCTAGTGTCTATTGATGATAAAAGCCCCCCCCCCCCCACGAAGACACTAATAAGCTAGTAGTGAAAGGATCACGTCTGCCAGAAAAGTCCTTGATTCCAACATCATCATACTCGTCCTCGTTCGGTAAGAGTCCTTATTCGTAGTTTTCGCGTGATTTGCCCAGGTTCTTAATCATAGTGACGCCATTGGGCGTGTGAACCCGTGTGGAATGACAGTGTAAGGAAGACCCGGACCCTCCACTAGTGCCATGGGCAAATATTTTGGTGGGGTAGTACAATTATTAATAAGAAAAAAAACACGGCATTCAGATCTTCAAAAACACCTTTTTCCGCATGGACACCCTGCTTTTTCTGTTGAAATCCGACGCTCATGTAGACCATTCAGCCCAGCGATCGTTCACCAATCCAGTTCTTCTTGAACCGTGACAGGGTACTCGCCCGTCTGAAAAGCAAAGGAAAATATTTAAGTTAACTACTCATACATTTCCAATAAGACAAACCTATTGCCAAATACCCTTCCGATAAGACAAACCTATTGTCAAACACTGAATTCAAGATGACATCGACTTTAAGGGAATAGGTATCGATCTCGGTTAGTTTGACACGACATGTCCGCATGTCTTTGAATTGAACTGTAGCTGCGCGGACTGTTTATCTGTCGGATTAACCGAGACTCAACTCACCAGACAAGCCACGCAGTGTCCCTTCTTGTTGACTTGCGCCCATTCGCCTTCATTCGTCTCCCTGGGGTTCTCCTTTATTCCCTGCTCCACGGCCGTGCGCAGCCCCTCAATCGAAAGGTAGCTCACACTGTCCGCGCCAAAGAAAGCTGGCATCTCCTCCACAGTCATCTGGTTGGCAATCAGCTCCTTCCGCGTAGGTATATTGATACCTTAAGTAGAGCATATAATGGGATTACGCTTGTACACAGGCACAGCATCTAATGCAAATGGATTGATGCATCTTGCATATTCTACATACCCATGTAGCAAGGATTTCTGACGGGTGGGCAGGCTGCCCGCACGTGAACCTATTTATAACGGAACAAAAAAAAACAATCACGATCCAAAGCATCCGGTCTGGAGAGATGTTGACGTGTGGGATTTTTCGGTGAGCGATTGCATTGTTATATGGATGAAATTAAAGCTCGCGGTCGCTGACTCGTACCTCTTTGGCACCGGCATCTCTGAGTAGTTTAACGATGGCCTGCAGCGTGTTACCGCGCACGATTGAGTCGTCGACGATGATGATCCGCTTGCCCGCGAAATTCTCTGCCAACGCGCCGAATTTCTTGGATACGGCCAGCTGGCGGAGTCGATTGCTGGGTTGGATGAAGGTCCGGCCGACGTAAGGATTTTTAATTAAAACCTCTTTGTAAGGGATTCCACTCTAAAAACATGGTACAAACGGTTCGAACTTGCATAAAACTGTATCATAACATATCAAGATCGAGAAACTACGTTCAAAAGATGCCTTCATGTGCCTTTATTTGGCCTGTCTGCCTAATAGGCGCCACTAGTTCTATACAAAGAACTGCATCGGTTGGGCCATCTTGGTCGATGACTTTGCTATTTTCCTGTTTATCGCTTGGTCTGCAAGCCTGTTTGGCTGTCTATGTGACTGTCTATATGAGTGTCTTTCTTCTTGCCGATATGTTATCTCTTTTATCTGTGTCGATGCTCGTGTTGTCTGTCTGTCTGTCTGTCTGTCTGTCTGTCTGTCTGTCTATCTATCTATCTGTCTGACTTTAACAAATCTTGAAAACACATGTTTGGTTGTATTAACTTTTGCATTTACCTCGGCCGAAAATCCCAGTGCGGCTGCCGTCGCGGAATCCGGGACATTACTAACAATGTCTGCCTCCACCCAGCTCTCCTTCGCCAACTGACGTCCACAGCGTTCTCTCACGCTGTACACCTGTTGGCCTAAACAGGAGACAGGAATAATTTATAAGAAGAGTGAAAACACCTGGCGGTCAAAATTGACGTTATGTCAGGTTGTGGGACTGTCACGTATGTACACACAGTAACTGGGAGCACAGCAACTTTGATTTGGCCATTATTAAGCGCACATTTACCTTCGAAGAAAGTGTCGCCACGGGCAAAGTAGACATACTCGAAAACGCAGAAAGCTGTGGTTAATTTGCGTGAGACGTGGAGCTTAGGCGGGGCACGGGCAACGCTTTCAATTCCGTTCCGAGTGATCTTGACAATCTCCCCGGGAAGGACTTCGCCAATGGCCTTACAGCCAACATCCTATCAGCAAACAGGGTAATAATACAGATCTGCAATCAGAAGGAGAACAAAAGAGACGTCGAACCTTGAAGCAGCAGGTTTCCGAAGCGACGATCCATGCGTCCACTTTCTCGGGGTCATCTACAGTAACGAACAGCCAATACTACTTAATCAGACTCACGCATCACCAGTGCCGAATCCTCCCATCTGCACGACGTACTTTCGGTTCCGGTGGTATTTCGGATGATGTGATGATAAAAATAGACTTACAAAGACCCGGCACTTTTCCCAGAACAAGAGGCCGATTTCCAAAGCAATCTCGGACTGCATAGATGGAGTCCTTGTGCATTAGGCAGAAAGAATAGGCCAGAGGGTATTGTCCCATCAGTGCCACAATCCGTTTAGCCCAATCCGGCTCGCCCGCGTCCTCGCTGATACTTCTTGACAGCCTTCCATCACCCTAAAAAGTACAGAAAAATCCATCTGTGCTTAACTTCATCCAAACAAGAACAAGTTATTCAAAATATTACACCGTACCTTGTTACTGCAAGACTTAGTCGGGCTACTGCACTTATTAGCCTCGCAAGGGCCGTGTCCGTTCAGCGCGGTCGGAGTCGGAGTCATGGGGGACTCCTGTTCGTCGATGCCCGGCATGAGCAGCAGAGCTCGTACGATCATTTCTGTGTCGGAATCCGCGGTGAAAGTCCCTCCATGGCGAAAGATCTAGATCACATTGTAAGTCAGCTTCATTCCGTCCCAACAAACAGACAAGCCAGACAACAATCCTCTCTCGGATTGGCACATTGACCGAAAAACAGAGCTGCCACTCGATAAACGTGACCAATGCAACAGATAAGAAGTCTGACAACACCATCAAACTGCCTTACCGAATTGCGCAAGGACTTTTGATTGACCACCTCTCCGTTGTGAGCGATGGCGATCTCCCCGAATTTAGTGTACAGCAGCAAGGGCTGACAGTTGATGAGATCGGAGCGTCCAGCAGTCGAGTAACGATTATGACCCAGCCCCAGGTTTCCTTTGAGATATCTCATATCCTCATCCTAGTTTCACCGGCGGAAAGAGTTGTTGGCCACATTTACCCACCTGTTTTTTTTATTGATCATGTTTCGTGGGCTAACCTTAAATGCGGTATTGACCATGCCCATGGCCTTCTTCGCCCGGATCTTTGTGCTGTCCGGCTCGCACTGCGGTTCTTTGCAGAAGACGTTTTCACCCAGCCCCTTTTGGCCGGAGACAAACTGCTCGCGCACGTGCCGGCAAGATTTGTCGTCTCCTGATCCAGTCACAATGCCTGAACTTTCTTGACCCCTGTAGCGAAACAACGATTGTAACTTCAAATGAACTAAGCAGCATTCACACTAGGAACAAGCCATCACAGTCTTTTCACAATTTAACTGTACAGTACAATAATTTAATTGTTTTCCTGTCAATAGTGGCCAAGGATATTTCTATTCGTTCTTAAAACTTCCTTTCTATCGTAATGTGTTGAGTTTAGTAACTTTTGGCAGTTGCCGAAAACTAAAGTCACGTGACGACGGTGACGTCACCCATTGTTCTTCCTATCCTATCCCAAAATCGGATTTTTTTCCAGCTCCATTCAGTATAACTTTGTAATCGTAACCGCAAGCTTGATCCAAAAGCTTTTAGAACTGAGGACAATGATCTTCAATAGCTACTCAAAAAGACCAAAGTTGAGACAATCGAACAGCTTTCACAATTAAAAACTTTCGAAAGACTCCAACAGGAAAGAAGAACAATGGGTGACATTGCTGTTGTCACGTGACATTTCTGTTGTCACGTGACATTACCGTCGTCACGTGAGTTTTTTTAGATTTCGGCTACGGCTAAAAGTTGCTGAACTCAGCACATTACGATAGAATTGTCTGGGAGTTTTAAGGACGAATAGAAACATCCCTGGTTACTATGGACGGGAAAAGAGAATTGCTCTTTTGGCCAAAACCAAGCGGCGAGTTCCCCTCAATTTCCTCACCGATGCTGTAGACCGACCAGTCCGTTGAAGATGATCTCGGCGACATTGACGTCAGGATTGGGCCACGGACCGCCAGCAATGCAACCGAACACTGCACACTCCTCCCGCATTCCCGTACCCGAGACGGGATCACTGTTGTCGCCCATTGTGTCTCTTTAAAAGGGGATTACAGTAGCTAATTGTACACCACGAAGAAATGATGTGAAAAATGCAATCGAACTTCGGCTTGATGGACCGGATTTCACCAAAGTAGTTTAGTAGGTGACAGGAAGAAGAGTTTCTACAACGCACTTCTCTTCGCTAATCAAGTGGAGTGATCTGTCCTGCACCGATAGGTGGGTGGTGGCGTGGTGGCTTCACCCTGCCTGTAGCAATGACAGTCCCGTCCTGCACCGGTAGGTGGGTGGTGGCGTGGTGGCTTCACCCTGCCTGTAGTAATGACAGTCCTGCACCGGTAGGTAGTGGCGTGGTGGCTTCACCCTGCCTGTAGCTATGAACTCTGTGGCCGTAATCGCCGCAGCAATCGACCAAAACTACCGATGGCCGGACGCCGATTGCGTTAAAATGTCGTAATTCAGAGAAAGCCTTTGTCTCTCCCAGTAATAACGCAATTAGGCTGAGCGGGGTGACTCACAATCAGCGCAGGACCAAAGGCCAGAGCAAACTGCGCTCGCCCTTTGGGCGGTGATATGGGCTCGCCCTATGATTCCACGGAAGATAACGACATTCTACAATAGCGAGAGTGCGGTCGTCAATCTTTGCCATCAATACGGAGGTTGCGCTCGTCGTGAAATTGGAACGAAAACGAAAACGAAAACGTTTGTAGAACCGAAGAACTGTTCGTAATTACGACGTTTGATACGAAACGAACCGTGTCGTTTCGTTTGGAACGATGTTTACCCGCGACAGCTAGGATTGGGGCAACGCAGCGGGGCTGCTTGCTGAAAATTAGCATCAGGCCAGTAATCTCGCCCCTGCCGAACTTTTGGCCCGGGTGCAATGTCTGAGCCGTTTTCCTTGATTGTTGCCTAATTCATAATCCTGCATGTGCGTCATCCTTTTTTGTTTGGTGTTTTTTTACTTATCTTTTCCGAATTATATCAATAAATACCGATCTAGATTTTGAAAATTGTTTGATCTTCCATTTGGATTATCAGAAGTGAGAATCCATGAGTTAGTAAGGAATATCTGTGTCTTCGCGTGGCGGAGATGGTAAAAATCGGACAGTTTTGCTGATTTGATTGTCATAGCCTTGATCGCTTAGATTGCATAAATTTGAAAATTATGGCAAAATGAGTGTTCTTCAACCTCTCTCGTCCGCTTTGCCGCATTTTAGACAAGAAAAATCATTATTATCCATATTAATGGTGAATTAATCGTTCTTTGTTTTGTTTACTAGAATCAGATCAACTTTTGTTCCATTATCAGTTGTTGTTGAAAGCTTCGTAAACGTTGCTTTGTTCGTTTACGTTTAGGTTACAACGTGCGCAACGTGAACTGAGTTACAACGTGCGCAACGTGAACTGAGTTACAACGTGCACAACGTGAACTGAGTTACAACGTGCGCAACGTGAACTGAGTTACGATGATAGACGTTGATAGCAACGACGTTTCTTCTTTCGTTTCGTATAGGTTTCTTTTTTTACAGCAAGCGCAACCTCCCTAATCAACAAAATGTATCAAACAATTTTGATGAATGGGTTTGAAAAAGTGATCAGCCGAAGCTGTCAAGGAAATGCAATCAGTGAATTTCGGAAATTCACTGATCGCATTTGGCTGAGCGGGAAAACAGCCGAGTTGTCAACGATCGAGAAAAGACAACAGGCCAATCAGAACTCTCTTTTCTGCCCACGCGGCCCATGTTCACTCGCCCACTGATACCATTTCTTGAAACCTTTTTTGACAGAATTTTTTGACACCTTTTATTGACGGCCGTACTGTCGCTATTGATGTACTTGTCCAGTAATAGAATACTGTAATATAACACTGCCCTTGCCCTCCGCTTTGGTTGCTCTCACCTCCAACATCGCAGATGTTTCGAATTACGTTGTTGTAGCTAACAAAGAATTCCCGATATGGGGCTGCGAATTTCCGAGATGGGGCCGCGAATTCCCGAGATGGGGCCGCGAATTCCCGTCAAGCCAATAACCTACCGAAGATCCCTGCACGTTTTTGAAATAGCCTGGGTTGGCACGTGCAGGCGTAATCAGAACACAGCCATTTCTACTGCTATCGTATCATATGCTACTGTACACGGGGAGAAAGTGAGAGAAAGGCTGCTTGGCAAAAATTGCTGCAATCAATTAAGGAAAGAACCAAAACAATTGAACCTTTTTTGTTTCACCACGCTCACCTGGCTATTTTGCAATTCTAATACTAAGACTGATGTAACTTCAACTTTGCCCAAGCGCCGCAAAGTGATTATTGTAAAATACTAGTCTTCTTCGACTTTCCCCGTCCCATCACACAGTGGTGCTGACGTCAGTTGTTCTCCACGAGGTGAGTTCCTTTGCTGCAACGGATGCGTAATGAAGCGCCACAGTAGTTCAGGCTGTCCCGTTTCACGGAGTTTCCTCGGATTACATTCAAACGACAGAAACGTTGGCATTCCATCTCAAACCCTC
The DNA here is from genome assembly GCA_001579985.1 of Hypsibius dujardini. Lineage (NCBI taxonomy): Eukaryota > Metazoa > Tardigrada > Eutardigrada > Parachela > Hypsibiidae > Hypsibius > Hypsibius dujardini. Next base: position 1,445 of record LRSR01006675.1, on the reverse strand, counting down.
GCTACTTTTGGCTGTTTCGTTTATTTTCTTCCTGACATAAATTTGTATACTATTTTATTGGGTTCTTTTTGTTGGCAGGGTTTACTTCTCATTACTAAACCAGTTTCGCGATTATCTGTGCGGAGGTTTATATTCAGCGCTGTTAACTGCATGGAAAAATGGATCTTCCAGCTGACAAACGTGGATCTTAGCATTTGCCGTTGGATAACGCCGCAACGAAGTGTGATGTAATTTGTTGATTGTGATTCCCGCGTTGGCAGAGCCTGGACTATCTGGCGTTTGTCGCCATCTCCGAAATGGAGCGACCCAACACAAGGGGCGCGCATCGAAAGTCAGGGACATCTGTGGAAGTCTTCCCCACGACGTCGCTGAAATCTCGGAAAAAATCCTCACTCTCCCGGCCCGCGCCTGTCTCCGATCTCAATTTTAAAAAACCTGAACGAGTCTCGAGGTTGCCATCAGCAGCACAACCTGGAAGTCTGATGGTAAAGCGGAAGAAAACCGAAGTTTTGAAAGGGATCGAGAGGCCACCACCCAGAATCACAAGGAGTATATCTTCTCGAAGAACTGTAAAAACTCTGAAATCTCCACATTTGAACAAGCGAAATGTGAAACGGAGTGACGCCGCGTCTGAAGCGAAGAAATCAGTGTTGTCGAGCAAGAATGACCGAAGTCGTTCGTTGTCCGGAAGTGGGCCTGGGAATGAAGTGGACGACGGCGCTGCTGCCGTGCCTGTGATTCGAAAGAGTCCTCGACTCCCAAGGCCGAATCAAAAATTTCTCAGCACCCAGTCGCCGCTTTCGTTCAATGCTGCGATGCGGATGGCGAAGAAAGCGAGCCGGCAACTGCAGTCGGAGATATCGCCCTTGGATCTGATCACCGCCATAGAAACGCTTAATATCGATGTTGAACCTAGCGCCGTTGGGATAATTACGGAATTTGCAAGCAGTGGCATCATAAACCCTGCTGCAAGCCTTAAAACTCTTATTTCAGATTCGGGGTAAGTTTATGGAATGTCCGGTGGATTAGGATCGTTCATTTTTGAGAGTTATACAAGTATTGTTCTACTGTGTCGGCTTGATTGATGTGTTGAATCGTTTTAACATTACGTTAAGCATTACGTTTTATTAATAGGCCTGTCCGCGATTGATTGATGAGTTGTCTACTTCAGTAACATCTTATTCCGCGTCCGCAGTATTCCGACTTCCGAGTGAAGATAATAGTGATTAATATTATGGATTAATTTTGATAATGATAATGTTGAGTTTGATTTAAGTTAGCTGCTCCGCTTCAGCTTCTGCGATTCAGGGGGCGAGAATTTTGGTAGTGATAACGTTGATTTTGAATGAAGTAGATTAACTGGTTCGTTGCAGCTTCTGCAAAGAAGTCAGCTGCCGAGCTAAAGTACTGTAATACTGTACTGTAGTACTGTAATTGATCAAGCA
>LRSR01006668.1:7500-20235 GCA_001579985.1 Hypsibius dujardini | reverse complement strand
GGGTTTGAGTACACTGGAGGGTCCGGGCTATGGGCAAAAGGGGCGGAGCAGGGGGTGGTCAGGTGGTTGATTGTTTGAAAAGCACCCCCTGCCCCGCCCCTTTTGCTCATTCCCCAGACCCTCCAGTGTACTCAATCTTGTCGTTGACTGTAATCCACTGCAACGTTTCACTGAGAAACAGGCAGTGCCGTGTTCCCCAAAACATTCACAGCATCTTTCATGGGCAACCCGGCAATCCACAGAGGAGAAAGTCCTGAAAAAACGTCCATAAATAACAGAGAGTGATAACTACTAAAAGAGAGGCTATTATAGGTAAGAACCCTTCAATTCTGAGTCCACAAACAAAGCAAATAAAGAGGAAATCGTTGAAAACTGAAACAGGGAAGCTCCTCATATACAGTTATCCCACAAGAAGGGAAGGAAAACAGATCGGTGCTCGCGCAGGGTGTGACAGACAGGCAGCGCGCCTACGATCTTCGACCTACCCGAGCACCGACTACGAATCTAAAGGAAAGTAAACAGAACGTGTCTGCGTCTAGCGAGGCCGTTTGTTTTCGCGGTGCATTTTCAGTACGACCGATACCGTTTCTTGTTGCGCAGGAAGGCCCATGCAATCTCGTCCATCAGCTTCTCCTCGGGCGGGACGATGTCGTTCCTCTTACAAAAGTCCACGACATGCTCTGAACGAAGGACAGATAAAAACATTCGTCCCAACTGACAACCGATAAAAAGACTTTTGAGCAAAGCTAACAGAGACACGAACCTTTAATATCCCCGAAGGTAGCTTCCTGTTCGCTCTTGAAGGTGCGCGAGCCTGATCGAGCGTACCGCATCATCGCTTCCTCGCCCAGCGATTTCGCCATCGCCGTGCGCAACATGTGCGTCCACGCAGGACTCCCCGCGCCCAGCTTCCCAGACACTTTCCCGCCCTTGCCCTTGCGTTCGGGATTACTGATCAGCGGCTTCGCTTCCGATTCCAATAGATCCTTTTGGGTGAAAATCAAGTTGACTTTTACTTCAGCGCAAGTAGAAACAAGAGTCTGTTCAGAGCCAGCGCATAACTCAAGTCTTATCCTTAACTTTAAGTTAAGGCTAGCCTTAACGTATGGCGCTTGATTTGCGTGTTCGGCGACCAACCACACCAAGACGTTAAATTATCAGCTCATCTTAAAGATTCTAAAATACAGGTTCTTAACCAAATCAATCACGGATCTGGCCTGGATAGTGCGCAAAATGAAAGTACGAACATCAATATAGCGAAAAATCGAGCCATTGATTGATTGATTGCGTATACACCTTATTCAAGTGAGAAACCAACGCTCGATTGATTGATTGCGTATACAGCTTATTCAAGTGAAAACCCACGCTTGATTGATTGGTTGATTGCGTATACAGCTTATTCAAGTGAGAAACCAACGCTTGATTGATTGATTGCGTATACAGCTTATTCAAGTGAGAAACCAACGCTCAATTGATTGATTGATGTATTATGGATTAAACTCCAAATTAGCTTCTGGATGTCTCGAAATCAAGAATATTCCCCTGCCTCGAATAGTTATTCGGAATCCAGATATAAAATCACTCCAAGCATACAACGATTTTCGAGAAGAAACACGACAACACAGCCAGTCTGAAATTCCGCAATGTGACGGAGCGGACTCCCGCTACCGCCAATGGAGCGGCTATCCAACGTTGAAAAACCGGAAATTAGACCGCTGAACGTGAATCAGAACATTCCACCCATCCCCAATAGCACCCGAAAATCACAAAATGAATTCCCTTTCCAAAAATGTATCGTTGTAAAGTTAATCGGCAGCGGGAATGAATGTGAACGATTTCAAAGGAGCCTTCCTTAAACTTGATTTTTTTTAGGATGAGAGTTATCGTAAGTCGATACCCCGCCCCTTTTCGTGACGTCACAAGGACTTAGGGATAGGAGTTAAGGTTATGTATCGCTCCGAACAGACTCTAATGACACAACAGGAACCGGTAGAAAACATACCCAGTCAACAATTCCCGGTGGTTCCATAGGCTTCTTCGCACTACTCTTTCGTCGCTTGCCCAAGGCCAGGCGCTCGGAGATGCGTTGCTGCAGCGTCCGCGGCTCCGAAATCGATGCCACCGCTTCGTCTGTCTCCATGTACTCCTCGTCTTCCTCCTCCTTGTTGGCGTCCTCGTCGTCTTCGCTGGCGTCATCTTCGTTGCCATTGTTCGCATCCTCCTCGCCGCCGCCGTCCTCAGCCTCTTCCCCCTCCGTGCCATGCAGGGTGGAGGAGATCTGGATCATGGTGGCGCCGTCCACTAGCTCGCCGGACCCGTTGCCGCCGAAAGTGGCTACAAAGTGGGTCGGATTACCTGAAAGCAAACAAAAAAAACTGTTTGATCATTGAATCAGAAACTTCCAAATTTCAAAAACAAATAACATCTATAACACGGCAACGAAATGCTTATACGTCAGTCAAAATTGAGAAACTACCGGATATTCAATCAATCAATCAATCAGTTGGTCAATCCATTATTCATTCAATCGATTTATCAATCAATCAATCTGTCAATCAATTATTCAATCAATCGATTCATCAATCAATCAATTAGTATATCTGAAAAGTCTTGCGCGGCGAATTATCAATCTATTTAAAATTTAATTATATTCCGAATTGTAAATCGATTTCATAATTTAATTAAAAGCACACTAATCAAGAAAAATTTAAGAAAAGATCGACATTGAATTTAAGCTAAAGAAAGACGATGGCTTAATTGCAGTATTTCAATCCGACGGCCAAGCCATTAATCAATCAATTTACCGTACAAGCCAGTATTTCAATCCGACGGCCAAACCATTAATCAATCAATTTACCGAACAAGCCGGTCGAAAGGAGGTATTCACCATGTTCATCCATGATGGGGAAGGGTCCGTTCGGCGGCTCGCCGCTCGACTCGCCCGTATCTACCCGGCCGATGATTTCCTTCTTCGCGGAGGAACGGCTGCCGTTCTGCTGGCGCGGTTGCCCCACCGCTCCACGCCCCGGCGAACGGAGCGGTTTCAGCTTCTGGGCACGTTCGAGGCGGGACAGCCGGATAGCCGTGCGTTTCTGCTCCTCATCCTGCGCGGCCAGTCGCTTGTCCACGCGGTCGATGAAGGCCAGCATGGTGTCGTGCAGCACCGACACCTGGTTGCGGAGGTTGGTCACCTCTCCCCGGACAAAGGCATCGTCGTAGCGGTTGCGAAGATTATTGCCTAGGGCCGTCAGGGAGTGCTGGAATAAGAAATAAACAACAATTGGCAACTGGACAAATTAAAACAGAACTAGGTTGCCAGCCAAATCAAACAATCAAGCAATCAAGCGATCAGCCAATCAATCGATCAGCCAATCAAATCAATCAATCAATCATAAGGACAACCAGATAGTCCAGCTGCCCAAAAATGTTCCGTGAAATATTCTATTTAAGAGCATAAATTAATATTCAATAAATGTCCAAATTATCAAGCTCCAACATTTGAATCTGGCGGGGGAAAAAGGTCGAAAGACGAAAAAGAGAGCAATCAGCCGAAAAGAAAGACTCCAGATTAGGAACACAAGCCAAAAAATGGCGAATAAAACTCTGCAAGCTTCAAGAAAGACGCCATTTGATGACCTTCCTTCTCCACACTTACTCGAGTAGCAGCAGACATTTTGCTCTCGCGATGTGCTCGTAAAAATTGGAGAACCCCAAAGGAGCCGATGTCCAGTTATCTGGGGGGAAAAGTCCAGCCGGAGTGAACAACGGATTGTGAGCGCGGAAAAAAAGGGGAACGGAGGGAACACTGCTGACAAAAATGGCACGCTCGTTGTCGCCTGCAAAGAGCGATTGCTCTTTGCTCTCTCTTCTGCACACTTCCGCGGTATTTCAATGGCCCATGGAAGCGCACAGATTACCGCTTGCTCAAAGCAAAACAAAATGGCGCTGCGATGGCTTACCGAAATGGAGAAATGGGAGGAATGGCGGGGAACCAGAAAATATTTTTAACGCGCAAGTGGAATGCGAGTTCTTTATTTTTGCAGCCGTTCCTCCTCGCTCCTGCAAGTCGAAAAAAGAACGATGAAGGCTAACAGCACGCCAAGCATGCGGATATACACATGGCCAAAACATTGAACTGAATAATGTGTACCACAGCGGGGAATAGGAGTAGCCCCGACACTTATATTTGGCCTGATGGGCTTACTCTCAATCATGTCAAGATTTTTGCCATGCCTGTAGCCGTCTAATTCACAGGGATAATACCGTGCTGCCCTATCTCTGCGGAGGAACTCTCTAGGCAGTCTCCCTGCAGCGACTGTTCACAGCCGATTGGAAGGGGTGGGTCTTAGGTTGTTTGGGTGAACACGATTGGTTGTTTGAGACTAGTTGCAACTTTTGATTTCCTGCAACTTTGAAACCAAGTTTTCTTTCCAAAATAATTTGAATTTATTCTCAAAAGTAAAAGCAACTTTTTAAATATGACTAATCTAGCAAAACTACAAGGAAGAATCTAGAATACCGTGAAGAGGGCTGAAGTCGACAGGTGAGGCGTGGCTTTCTCGTAAATCGATTTTTGATTGGTTGACTAGATTTGGAAGATTTTCTTCGCGTGCGGATAGTCCGAATCGGGTTTTTGGTTGAGTTCCAGAGGAGAGACAGGATCATTTTGAAAATTTGTTTTTACTCCCGGCAGATCGTGATATGATGTTTTGAAATAGCAAATCTTTTCATCCACAGAATTCCATTGTAGGGACAGGAGATCGAGCGGTAAGTTTGATCAGTCTTCTGGAGGCTGATTTTGGAGAAGCGTTGCTAGATCGTTCCGTCTTTTTTTCTTGACCTTGCAGTTTAGAGAGCAGCAGTGATTTTCGTAGTCGGATTTTAAAGTCTGAATTTGTGTGAGAAAGCTTGTCATGGCCGAAGCGTACGCTAACGGTGCAGTGAAGGCGGAGAACGGAAATGGTGCCGCGGGAGACGCCTCACAGCAGCAGCAGCCAGTGCCAGTCACTGAGGATCCTATTGATAAACGGTAACGTTTTTAACCTTTCTAACTCACTCGCTTATCCCAATTTTCGATTGATTCTAGCGTGAAAGTGGTTATTTTCTCGATTTTCGATTGAGTCAGGGCGAAATCAGTCGTTTTGAGGTGGAGGTTTTCGAGGGAAAAATGTAAACAAAGATGGCGTCTTCTTCGAGATCAGGTTGAAGTGTAGATCTCCCGCTTTATCGTGCGTATTGTTTTTGGGATCGATTCAAGCGTGAAAAGATTTCTGAAGTCGGGTTTGCATTAAGGCAGGTTCGGATTGATCGATTCATCGGAGAATTATGTGATGGCTATGAATTAATGAAGTTTTTTGCTTGTCGCGCTGTCGGTGATGATCGTCTTGCTGGAGGGCTTGTTCTTGTGATTTTTTCGATTGAAACCGTGCGAGTTCTTGGAGTTTGAGGTGTTTCATCGTGTCTTTAATGAAAGTGAAGGCAGCGTAAATAAGAGATCAGATGGTGTGATGTGTGGTGCGGTCCGTCTTCCCTTGGCTCAACTCAATTGGATCCAACAGATCACGACGCGGACGTTGGTCAGACTGCCCAGCGTGGAGCTGAAAAAGATGGTGGGAGGCAACCCCATCTCCCAAGATGGAGGAGAGAGACGATGGTAACTACCATGACAGAAAAAAATATCGAGTGTGGCGAGAGTTCTCTTCAAGCTGAATTCTTCTCAATGTAGCAGTACTTGTGTGTCTAGCAAAAAAAAACGAGAACGAAGCAAATTAAACGTCTCTTAACGTTTAAGATTCTCCCGACCGACACAATCTGCTGAAGAGAAATTGACCGTCGAGCCATCCGCGGCTTCTATTGCCACCTTGACGACTTATTCGCCTTGTGTTATTTGTTGTTGCTTTTATTTTCCAGCATCTTTTTGTTATTCTTGCATCTTTTGAAGCCGTTATCTGTGAATGGCGAGCGTGTAACCGAATCTCCTTTTCCCGTGTTTGCAGAAAGGCCTTCGTCGGTGGACTCTCGCCGGACACTATCGAGGATGACCTCAACACTTACTTTGCCCAGTTTGGACCGGTGCAACATTCAGTCGTCAAGCGGGATCAGCTCACGGGCAGGAGTCGTTGTTTCGCTTTCGTCACTTTCGCCGATGCCACCGGGTTAAAAAAGGTAGTTCTGCCTTTGCTGGTCCATTGATTGATTAGTTAGTTAACACATTCGTCAGTTGATTGATTGATTTGTTAGTTGATATATTCGTCAGTTGATTGATTGATTTATTAATTGATATATTCGTTAGTTGATTGATTGATTTGTTAGTTGACATATTCTTTGTTGATTGATTGATTGTTCAGTGTGATGTGTGGCTTCAATTTCTTCTTTTTCCCAGTTGGCCACCGTCGCAGTGCACACCCTCAAGGGCAAGAAGATCGATCCCAAGCCTGCTGAACCCCGCCCGGGTGAGGAGGCCGTGACGAAGATTTTTGTCGGAGGTGTCGATACTGCCATGGAGGAAGACGACGTCAAGGCATACTTCGAAAAATTTGGCAAGGTAAGTCGTTCATGAATTGGACATCGGTATACACAAAGAGGAGCAGTGGACCATTATTATTGATCATTTCCAGGTGAAAGATCTCCAATGGCCCAAAGACAGACTGCGGGAGGGTGCGAAGAAGAACTTTGTCTTTGTTGAGTTCGAAGACGGCAAGGTGGTCGACGAGTTGGTCAAGACTCCGAAGCAGATGATCGGATCACGCATGGTATAACCTAAACAGGTCTAGTTATCAATCACCGTTTGTTTAGTTTGGTTTAATTTGTTAGTGCGATGTACGGAAGGCGGTTCCTGCCGCTCAGAGACAGCCGGCCGCATACGGCGCCGACCCATACGGCCAGGGCGGCTACGGCGGAGGCTATGGCGGTTATCAGGGATACGGCGCGCAAGGCTACGCCGATCCCGCGGCCTACGGCGGCTATTACGGCGCTGGATATGACCAGTCAGGGTATGGCGGTTACGGAGACGCCTCCTACGGATACGCTGCTGATCCTTATGCAGCGGCACCCTACGATCCGTATGGACCGGCTGCTGGATACCCTGGAGCAGAAGCTGCCGGTGAGCTTCTTTCGGGGAGTTGTTGCTCCTTCCTGTATTGATCCGGTTGTGTTGTTTCCGTTTTAGCGTACGCACCGGCTGCTCGCGGTCGAGGAGGTCCCCCGGGTCGCGGCGCGGTCCGGCCCGCGTACGGTGCTCGTGGAGCAGCCAGAGGATTCCATCCGTACCGTCGTGTCTGATCGCGCCCCTGATGCGGACGACGGTTGCAGTTTCGCTTCTCACTTTCACGACTACTCGTTGTCATCGGACCCTTTTTTGTTACTGTAACTTGTTTTCCTACTGGCGACGGCTCTGGCTATGTATCGCGCGTTCAGCTTCTGTGGTTCTTTTTTGTGTGGGATGTTTTGGTAGTTGGACGGCCGAATTCGGGAGTCGTGTGGGTGGATGTGTCTTTTTTCGTTGCCACTTGGAGGATTATTTTAGCGGGATGACTTGGGGATGCTTTTTTCTTGTGAGGTTCCATTCCATGGCCGTGTTGACTACCAAGTTTGTTCGAATACTGCCCGTACTCTCTCCCGATCTGAAGGGGCACTTTTTTGCTCTGTCAGGTAATTTGATTCACCCCGGATCTTGTCTGTTTATCGCTGTTTGCTATTGTTTACCTACAATCAATCAATCAACTGATCAAATGTGTGCGTCAAGAAATTCCGCTTAATCAATCAATCAATCGCTGCTGAGTTGGTCTTAAATTTCCACCAATCACGACACAGTGAATCCGATTGAACAGTCAACCGATGACTGGAGGGGGTGGGGCTTAACTGTCCCTTGAGATCGGGAGATTACGGTTAGTAATGATGCCAACTTCCAAGTCGACTCAAAACAACTGTTTCGCTGGGGAGGGATGGTAAAATTTGAAATTAGTTTTGATCAGTCAGTTAAAATTAATTACGAACGATTTTAGGATTAGTTATTTTAGTAACTATAATTTCAGTTTTAGTCAAAGTAGAAAACCAAAAGCCAATAAATTTGTTATAAAAAGTTGGGTTTAGTTTTAATTTTTTTCTATCTTCAAGTCGTGCAGTGATTTTGGAATTAGAACAAGTAAAAAAAGGAAACAAAGATTACCTTTAAAATTAAATTACATTTAAACGATGTAATTTAAGAATAGCTTTTTTTCCGGTATTTATTAACTAAATTGAATTAAATTCACAATTGAATTAGACTTGAGACTGGTTATAGGGGTTCTTTTTATCACGTGCCCAGACAATCGATTTTTAAATTATGCTTAAATTAACTCTTGGTCCTACAGTATTGCTTCGATTTCGGTGAGTATATGCTGTATTACTACATTACTGTATTCCTGTATTACATTACTGTATTACTGTATTACTTCATACTCTATTACCTACATTACTGTACTACTGTATTACTACATACTGTATTACTGCATACTGTATTACTATACTAAATTACTGTATTACTGTATTACTACATACTGTATTAGTACACCTTGCTGTATTAAGGTATTACTGTATTACTATACATTACTGTATTACTGTATTACTGTATTATTACATACTGTATTAGTACACCTTGCTGTATTACGGTATTACTATACATTACTGTATTAGTGTATTAGTGTATTACTGTATTACTACATACTGTATTAGTACACCTTGCTGTATTAAGGTATTACTGTATTACTATACATTACTGTACTAGTGTATTACTGTATTACTGCATACTGTATTACTATACTAAGTATAGTAAGTACAGTAGTACAGCAGTACTACTGTATTACAGTATCACTACAGAAGTGTACAGTCATTACTTATCAGCAAGTGTATAATTAATCGAACAGGCCTATCAAAAATCAAAAATATTTGAAATGATTGCAATAAAATGCTCAAACGTGCAGAAAAGAAACCAGCTACCAAAGGAGAGGAAAATCGTTCAACTCCGTTCCGCGATCCGTTGCCTCAGCGATTCCTGCAGCTTCTTCACCTCCCCCTCCGCTTCGGGATCCTTCAGCTTTCTCGCCACCTCCATGGCCTTCTCCGCTGTCACCTCCGCGTTCTTGAAGTCCCCATTCTCCGCGTAGATGTGCGCCAGGTTGAGGTAGAAGTGGCTCAAACTCCAGTGCTCGGACGCCACGGCGAGTTTGATCGTCTCCTTCATGATGGCCACCGCCTCATCCATCCTGTTCTGCCAGAAAAACAAAACTGTACGCCCACTAAAAAAGCACCACAAAAGAGCGAACTGTACATAAGGAATTGAAACCTAAAATCCCGTCACAAAAGAAATATGAAGTTGAACTTAGTTAGTACAGTACACTTAGTCCAGTACAGGAGTACAGTACACTTAGTCCAGTACAGGAGTACAGTACACTTAGTCCAGTACAAGAGTCCAGTATACTTAGTCCACTACATGAGTCCAGTACAGGAGTCCAGTACACTTAGTCCACTACATGAGTCCAGTACAGGAGTCCAGTACACTTAGTCCACTACAGGAGTCCAGTACAGGAAACCAGTACAGGAGTCCACTACAGGAGTACAGTACACTCACTTGGAAACGTTTTCAACTGTCGAATTTAGAACCGTTCCAAAATATTTTTTTTCACTCAGACCTAATTTAGTAATGAATATAAAAATGTATTTCGCCGGTCAAGCTAAAAGAAAGCTTTTTGTCGGTGAATTTTCAAAGTTGGCAATTGTCTCAATAGACTTGCTGCTGTATACCGTCATTTGATTGTTTGATTGAACCTGTGTCGTACTGGAGTGGAACGTGTGCACGGCTGTGTGCACCGTACCCACCGCACAAGCGCCGCGTGGGCGATTAAACGTTCCACAGCTCGTACGCTGTCCCTGTCTAAGGCGAAAATACAGTACGACAGCACAGGCGCCGCGTGGCCGATTAAACGCTCCACAGCTCGTACGCTGTCCCTGTCTAACTTGGGCAGTAATGGAGATATTCCCTCCCGACCGGCAAGAATTTTTTTTCACAAATAGCTACTTATTTATCATGATTTATCATAAGAGTCTAAGCGTGGAAATCCCATTATCAGTTTCAGAAAAGAATAAGGAAGAAAAATACTTCCCCAGCCAGTTTGTGCTGTGAGTAAAGGCTTGATTGATTGAAAGATTACTATTTCCTTGATTTTCACTGTAAAAAATGCCAATTTTTAAGAACACATTTAAAACAATTGTTTTGACACTGCCCCATGCAGAATTCAATTTGGAGTCGATTGGCCTGAGCCGAATATTTTTAAAATTTCAAGGGCGGAGTTGTAGGCCAGCTCTGGTAGGCTACGTTGGAGTATTTTGTCCTTCATTAAAAATACACGCAGCTCCGCCCCTGACAATTGAAAAAATTTCGGCTGATGCTAATCAACTCTAAATTAAATTTGGCACGAGATAGTGTCAAAAGATTTGCATTAAATCTATTTCCTTTAACTTATAAAAATGGACAATTTTTACAGTGAAAGTCAAGGAAAATAGTAAGCTTTCAATCAATCAAGCCTCTACTCACGGGATAAACTGGGTGTGGAAGTCCTTTTCTATCTTATGCTTTTCTGAATCCGGTAATGTGATTTCCACAGGGAGACCCCAATGATAAATCATGACAAATAGGTAGCTATTCGTGAAAAAAAACTCTTGCCGATCGGGAGGGAAAACCTCCATGACTGCCCTAGTAAGGCGTGTACGTGTACAGTACGTGTACAGTACGTGTACGTACGTACGTGTACAGTACGTATTCAGTACGTATCCAGTACGTGTACAGTACGTGTCTGCGTGCAATGGTAAATACCTGCCAGGTGTAGAGAGTGGACAGATTGTTGGCAAGGGTCTGGTAGGCCGCCGAACCGGTCTGTTCCAGGCGTTTGGCCGTCGCCAAGCCATGCTCGATCAGTTCGGTCGCCTCAACCAAGGCCTCATCGGCCTTGTCCTCCACATTCAGCAGGAATTCCGAGCCCCATTGGAGGACTTTGAAAAACAGATCCACCACTTCCTCCTTCTTATCCTCTGTGAGGGTTTCCAGTTTCTTTTCCAGCTTCTCCAAGCAGAAATCGAAGCCGGCACGGGCCTTGTCGAACTGCCGCGTTTCCGCGTACATCCTGGCGAGTTTGGCCGAAATCTCCACAATGGCGTCTGTGTCTTCCGGTTTGCCTAAAAACGAGGGATCAATCAATCGACTGAGAGCAGATTACAGCAAGCGAATTTGCTGTAAATCAATCAATCAATCAATCGACTGAGACCAGATTACATCAAGCGAATTCGCTGTTAATCAATCAATCAATCGATTGGCTAAGACCAGATTACAGCAAACGAATTTGCTGTTAATCAATCAATCGACTGGACCTGATTAGATCAAGCGAATTCGCTGTTAATCAATCAATCAATCGATTGGCTAAGACCAGATTACATCAAGCGAATTTGCTGTTAATCAATCAATCGACTGGACCTGATTAGATCAAGCGAATTCGCTGTTAATCAATCAATCAAGGGCAAAACGCAGTGGTCAATAAATACCTGCTGCCAATTCGCGCCGCAACACTTCTTTGAACGTGGCTTCCGCCTTGTCGTACTGCCGCTCCTCGTAATACAAATTGGCCAACAAATCCAACACGTAAACTTCTCCCTGAGGGTCCTTCAAATTGCGCGCCTTGGTCAAAGCAACATGCAGAATATCTTCCGCCTTACGGAAGTGCCCATCGCGGAGGAATAGAATTGCCCGTTTGATGTCCATGATCATGTCCTCTTTCAGCTGTTTCTGCTTCTCCTCCGCCGTCTGAATCGGCTCCGAAAAGGTCGACCCGACCAACTCCACACCGACACCGCAATAGAGGAGATATCTCAGGGATGTTCGGGAAGATTGTCGATTTATCGCCTCGAAGAAGAAGCCGTTCGTCTTGTTGCCAGTGCTCCATTTCCCCCCAGAAACTTTGGAATATGGCTGTTCCAAAAGAGAAGCCCCAATCGAATAAGATGAAGATAACGACTGACGCCGAAGCAAGATGATTGCAGTTGCACATTAGAGTGCAGTTGGCTATTTGATTGATTGATGGATGCGTGATTGCCATAACAGGTCCACTTATACATCGATCGATTGATTGATTGATGGATGCGTGATTGCCATAACATGTCCACTTGTAAATCGATCGATTGATCGATTGATTGAGCGCATCTTGACTTACCTGATTTCTCTTCAAGGATGACATTAGAGGTTGAACTCGCTGTGATTCGAGGAAGCAGCGAAGTCCTGATTGGAAAAGCCTTAACGTTTTGGCGAGATCCATAGTCAAAATAAATACAAAAGGAAGAAGCGATGGGGAAGAAATTCCGCAATCTCAAATGTGGGAATGGGATTTTCCGTGTTCAGACAGTTCAGATTCATTACAATTACACGTGGCAAAAACCTTGCGCTATCTGAGTTGAGCCATTACACTCGTTTGACGCTCGGCTGTTGGTTGTTGTTCACAGCAGCGAGTTGAAGTGCTTAATTCGGTTAGCGAAAGGATTTTGCCACCTATGTACACTCAAATCAACCAATCTACGGATAGCTCTAATTGAACGGTCAACAGTCCACACACACCGGATTGGCATTGCTTGAATCTGTTACTGTATTTTCGCGTTAAACAGGGACAGCGTACGAGCTGCGGAACGTTTAATCGGCCACGCGGCGCTTGTGTTGTG
>LRSR01006668.1:0-2500 GCA_001579985.1 Hypsibius dujardini | reverse complement strand
CCAGCGTGGTGGACACCTTCAACGCGGCCAAGCCGGAGGTGATTGAGATGCAGCTGAAGCTGTCGCCGCGGATGCGCGACGTCCAGATGGCCATCATGGACTTGATCGCGGCCTGTGTAAAGGAAGTGAAGCGGTGTAATCCCACCGTCAATACCGATGACATCACCGTGGAGAGCGCCATTAGTCGTGCCTTTGAGAAGCTGGTGGCGCTCTATCTCGATCCGGTGTGGCATCAGCTGTCCGCGAAGACAAAACAATTGATTGCAGATTTGAAGGTCTTTCGAACGTTGCTTTTGTAAGCACTTGACTCTGGACTCGGATGAGCTCAGGCAGCTTAACATGCACACGAATAGGTAGACAGACAGATAGACACACAGGCAGGCAGGCTAAGAGACAGACAGACAGACAGACAGCCAGGCAGGTAGACAGACAGACAGACAGACAGACAGACAGACAGACAGACAGACATTCAGCCCTTATTGTCTCTTGGCAGGTTTGAATGCATATTTCATGGCTGAATGTCTGTTTTCAGGTATTTGACGTCATACGATTGCCTCTCCTTTTACATTCTCCTCCTCCGACTTCGCAACCGGGCCTCCCCCACTGCCAACGTTTCCAGTTGGCTCTTTCTGGAGCCGGCGGAGAAGCTCTTTATCCTGTCCCAGGAACGGGTATTCGGCGAAGCCCGGGAATCAGCGGAAATAAATATGGACGTGCTGGAGATGAATCCCAAATGGAAAGCCATACAGGAAATTACCGCGGAAATTAAAACGCAAAACGAACAGTTGGGTGACTCTGAACTCGGACCGGGACGGACGCTAGTGTTTGCTGCGGATGAAATGTGCTGCAGTCAGTTGAAGACGCTTTTACAGAACGGCCATCAGATGGTCATCAATCGGATTGTGGAACACAGTGATTTAGCAGGGAAGATCACGGTCAAGCAAAAGTCAGGTACTGTGTTGCCTTGCCGATCTGTCTGTCTGTCTGCTTGCCTACCTGTCTGTCTGTCTGTCTGTCTGTCTGTCTGTCTGTAGGTATGTCTGTATGTATGGCTTTCTGTCTGTTTGTCTGTCAGTCTGCTTTCGTGCGTATCCCTTGTTCCATACCTAGATCACACAGCTATTCTTTTTTCATTTCAGCGAAAGCAGCTGTGTCAATGGATGCGCAAAAAAAGCGCAAAGCCCACGCGAAGAAAGACCAGATGACGCTAACACAAATGGGATCTTCCAAACGGCAGAAATCAGAAGACCCGGAAGTTGAGATCGTGGAGGATCATCCGGCACTCGACGCCGGTGCTCAGTGGGACTTGAAATCGGAGATTTTGCTATGGACTGACGTGGTGGAGTACGAAACCCTCAGCCCGTCCGCCACGGTTCTCCATCCGCTCTACACGTTCTCGGAGAGAGCGTTCGAGGTGGTTCGCGTCCTGCGACGGTTCATGCCGCGGTACATTGTCCTCTACGACATGGACATGAACGTGGTGCGGCAGATTGAGGTGCACAAAGCGACGCGTCCGGAGCTGCCGCTGCGAGTGTACTTTGTCATGTACACTGGCTCCGTGGAAGAACAGCGCTACCTCACCACGCTGAGGGTGGAGAAGCAAGCCTTCGAGTACCTCATCCGTGAGAAAGGCACCATGGCCTTGCCGGAAGACATCACCGCGGACCTCTACCGCGACGTGGCCTTCGCGGAGCAACTCAACACCCGCAAGGGCGGCATGATCGACCCGAAGCAGTTCGACCCACCGCGCGTCATCGTCGACATGCGTGAATTCCGGAGCGAACTGCCTTCGCTCATCCACCGACGTGGCATCGATATCCTCCCCGTTACCCTCGAGGTCGGTGATTACATCCTCACACCGGATATCTGCGTGGAACGGAAGTCTGTCAACGACTTGATCGGCTCGCTCAACAGCGGTCGACTGTACAGCCAGGCGGCGCAGATGACGCGGTTCTACAAGAAACCGGTCTTGCTGATTGAGTTTGATCAGAATAAGTCCTTCAGCCTACGGGGCAACTACGCGAAGGATACCACGTTAAAGGAGGTGTCCAATAAATTGGTCGTTCTAACGTTGCATTTTCCCAAGCTGCGGATTCTGTGGTGTTCGAGTCCCTATGCTACTGCTGAACTGTTCCAGGTTAGTGAAAGACAGCCCGCTGTCCACCTGTCGGTATTTCTGCTTGCCTGCCTATCTTCTTGTTTACTTTTGTGCCTAATTGTGCATCAGTTGTCTGTCTGTTTGTCTATTTGTTTATTTGTCTGACTGTTTGTTTATCTGTCTGCCTACCTGTTTATCTGTGTCTGTCTGTATGACTGCGTGCCTATTTGTCTGTCTGTCAACTCGCGGGACTGTTTAACTGTCTGACTGCGTGCCTGTCTGTCTGTTTGTCTGTATGACTGCGTGCCTGTCTGTCTGTCAACTTGCGGGACTTTTTACCTAATTGACTGACTGCTTGTCTGCCTGTCTGTCTATCTGGCTGGCATCCTGTCTGTGTCAGTG
>LRSR01006665.1:0-11401 GCA_001579985.1 Hypsibius dujardini | reverse complement strand
AATTCAAATTTCGAAATCTTGGTATGAGTGATTTGCTGGACTAAAGACTGCACGCTTTTTTCCATGTTCTGACATTTCCCGCATCTCAATGGATGACACATGAACAAGGAAAAAGCGTGCAGTCTTTGGTCCAGCAAATCACTCATCTTTGAAGGTTTTAGTAAATTTTAAGAATGTCTTCTCGTTCAGTAAAATACTGAACAGTTTCTGAAAAAATAAAAGTTTGAGAAAGTTGTCAAATGATCGATCAATCAAGCGCCGGCATGTAGCATAAACTGGCAGAGATTCTTTATTTGTTCTCCATTTTTTTCTGAACCTGCAAATGTATTTGCACCGACGAGACCCTTATGAAAAATCATGATATATTAACAAGTATCAGCAAAAAAAAGAACCAGACTAAAAGCGAGGGGAAGTCTCCGTCACTTCCCTAATTAGTCTATTAATGTCAGAAACCTCACTTGAATCTTAATTTTAATTATATGCGAAACTAAAAATAAAAATAAAATAATTAGTCATTTAGAGTTTAAGTTCAGTCTTTTTGTCAACCTGGATTCATACATTAATTAAGCAGACAGAAGCTTATCGGCATTGTTAAAAACAATGTAGCTTCCGAATACCTGTTTGGAGAGCTTCCGCGTTCCCAACGTCTTCTCATACTCGATCTTCATCCTTTGATGCGGCCAGTCACTCGGAAATACAATGTATTTTTTTATAGACACAATCCGAAGCAACTACCGTGAACGTACAGAAATAATCCGTCAGATATAATAAACCGGATTACTTTCACAACCGGGACGTTGAAGGCTCCTCATCGTACGATGCGGTCGATAAAACGCATACCTTGGCAGGTGCTAGCTGGGTTCGATCGATTATTTCCTGTATTACTGCTGTGTCACTGCACAGTAATAATATCAGGTCGTGTATAAGGGGCCTGCCTGGTTCGATTAAAAAGTGTGGTTAACGAAATGCACAATGTAATAAAAATGTTAAATATAAATCATAACTCCAATAGATCAGTAATAAAATAAAAAAAAAACAAAAAAAAAAAACAATAATAACTTCAAAACTAAATTAAGAATACGAGTTTAATAAAAAGACATGCGCGTAAAATGTCTGATTTGAATAACGTCCTGCACACCTCACCGAGACAGTCGATTGTGATTGAGCGGAAACCAGAAACAGCTGATCGATTTCGAATAACGCCAGGTATGCCTTCAGCTAGGCAACAGACGTTCGAAAATGCAAGGCAATGGACAGTCGTGAAATTAAGGCTTGGTTCAAGTCTTTGACGAGTCATTTAAGACAATCATTCATGGAGCGAAATAGTAAAATGTGTGAATAAGCCAGCAGATGCAATTGTTTTGTGGAAAGTCGAAAAGCAACGTTCACTCATAAAAATGGCACTGGTACTTGAACAGTCAATGATGTTGGCAGACGGATACAAATCTATTTGGATAGCGGGAAAATTAAGCGGAAAATTTCTAGAAAACCACATCTTGTCACACCCGGTCGCGCAAATTCAATCCGTTTTTTTGGGCTTTCATTCAGGTAAAAAAGTAGCAGTAAACGGAGTCGCGTTAGGAATCCGGTCGTTTTTAGACGCTGCTGGTTAGCGGGTTATTTGAGGAAGTCCGAATTCGTCCACCTGGACGCCTTGAGCGCCTGCAGCAATGCTCTCACCGGGATCACGGGAAGGCACGTCAGGCGCGTTGGCTGCCTGGTCCAGGTAGCTGGCGTCTTCGTCGAAAGCCAATTCGTCGCCCAAAGCGTCAAGTTCTGCAAGCAAAGACATACATTATCACAATGAAATGTCTGTCTGTCTAGCTGTCTGTCTAGCTGTCTGTCTAGTCTGTCCTGTCTGTCTGTCTGTCTGTCTGTCTGTCTGTCTGTCTGTCTGTCTGTCTGTCTGCCTGCCTAACTGTCTGCATGTCTATCTCTCTCTCTATGTTTTCTAAACTTCTGCCAGGCCCTCACACCATACGTTCTTCTTTTCTCTCCACCTACCAGCTTCCAAGTCAGCCTCATCCATGTCTGGTACGCCGTACGATCTGCCCAGTGCCTCCTGCACTTCGTCCGCTTGTTCCAGATAATCGGCCATTTCGTCTTGTACATCCTAGGCGGAATAAATAAAGATAAAAAAATGTTTTGCAAGGAGACGCTCGATAGAAAGGGAAAAAAGGTTGGTTGGTGTTGTACCTCAATGTCGTTGATGTTAACATTTTTGTAAGCCTTCTTCATCTCCTTCACGCCGCCTTTCATGGCGTCCATGGTCATTTTAGTGTCCTTGAGGGTCTGCAGGGAGAAGTTTGCCTGCTCCATGTTGAAACTCTGCTGCGCCAAGTTGTCTTTCTGGTTCTCGTACATCTTCTTCTGCTTCAGAACACGCAGCGCCTTCTGCTTCACTGCATTCTGAACAAAAACAGCAGAGCACATTGTAAAACGGAAAAAACTGCCACTAAGATAACGTGGTTAAACAAATAGAGAAAGAATACATAAAATAAAATAAAGTTCACCAGAAAAAGAAAAATCCAGATTTCTTACCATTTTGAACTAAGATTTTACATAAAATACCAAAATATGAAACATGTTTTGGAAATGGAATTCACATACCAGCATTGAAATCTTTTACATACAAAAGTGGCGAAAATCTTGCGCTGACCGAATTAAGTACTTTAACTCAACGGCTGTGTACAACAGCCATGCAACGAGTATAATGACTTAACTCGGTTAGCGCAAGGTTTTTGCCGCGTGTGTATATCGATATCTAATTTGTCTTAAGTCTTGTCTAATTTGTCTTGCAAATTTCAAACACATTAGTCGGTCGAGCTCCCCTTTGGTTGATTGATGAATTAGGCGACGGCGAAATCAACCGTCGCTTCATCAGTTGATTGACGTATTGACTGTCTTAAGTCTTGTCTAATTTGTCTTGCAAATTTCAAACACATTAGTCGGTCGAGCTCCCCTTTGGTTGATTGATGAATTAAGCGACTGCGAAATCAACCGTCGCTTCATCAGTTGATTGACGTATTGACTGTCTGATGTATTAAACCGAGAGATTTCTTTCACTACAGCTCCACCAAATTGGAATCTCTTAGGAAATATATATTTTGTCGGTTAGAGTATTGGATTGTACGATTACCTTTGCTGGGCCTTCACGCATTTTCTTCATCTGATCCTTGTATTTGACAAGTTCCGCGTCCAGCTTCGCCACCTTCTTCTCAATCGACTCGCCCCGGCTGTCCACCTAGACGCCAACATCAAAAAATTGCCTAATTAAAACGCTATACTTTCGCCACATTCTACGTGATGACGGGTCACGTATACAATATTCTTTATTCGCTGAGGAATCTCGAGGAATGAGTCATACACACGTGGCCAGATTACTGGGTGGCAGAGTTCGAACCACTCTTCAGCTGGGCGCAAGCACAATTGAGTGGCCCGAGTTTGAGCCAAGCACCCAGTATTGTGGCCATGAGTCACAAACTCACATTAGTGATGACGTCGTTGAGGTTGGGGGCAGGCGCCTTGGGTTTCCCCGTTCCAAACAGGCGATTCATACTGAAAGAACCGGGAGAGAATTGGCTCAAAAATGGGGTGTCTAGTCAGGCAGATGCTGCTGCGGTAATCCAAAAGGAACAAAAAAGTGAGGGATAAGAAGGAAATTTGGATTTCTCCTTTGGAAATTTCCTTTTACACTTCACAAATTAAATTGACACTTCATGTGATGTGACGGACGATGTTCATTGAAAGAACATACCTCCTTTCTGTTGATGCTTCGGGGAATTTAATAGCACAGGGAAAGGTTTTGTAAAAGTTGGGTTGGGATACACGGGGCAAATGAGAGTTCCGACTTTTGGAAAGCACGAATTGAAAAAACCAAAACAGCAACTTCAAAAGCGTTGTTTTGTCACAATGGGCTGACCACGTCGACAAATGATCGGAATTTACTCAACTTAGTATGGTGAGCCGTGTGGCCTAAATTTGGAATGACATGGAATGGAATGCGGAGACAAGCTGGAACTGAGCTGGAACTGCAGTTAAGGTTTCTTCAGGGCCAGACTTGGAAATGAAACTTGGTGGAATTGTAATTGCCGCTAAGATTTTATGTGTGTAATGAACCCAAAAACAAAATTCCATGTTGCGAAAAGCCTTTCATCCTATGGCGTGCGTAGTGAGCAGAGCGGTCTACGGAATAAGGATTGCAAAGTTAAACGAAACTAAAAACCTAAATTAAAATTAAACTAAAAATGTGAGTGACTGATCTTTTTTGTTTTAGCTCTAGAGTTTTCTTGGGAAAACTAAACTGGTCGAAGTGGGAGAAATTATGAAAAGATCATTATATTACTCAAATAAATATTTTATTTTGTATTATTTTAATATATTTCCAATATTTAAGTAATTTGACCAAAAACTAAACTGTTGTTTTATGCTAGTGTTGAATATGAAATATAGTTCCGGAATAAAAATACTCGGGGGGACATGTGAAATACGTTTTTGAAGCTACATGTAATTACATGTTTCTATTAATATTCAAATTTCGATTACTTTGTAAGTTTCGCGCTAGATGATAATTAACGTGCAGATATGGTCACACGCAGCGGTGCAACGCAGTGCAGAGTTTCTCGTGACGGACGAGATACGTTTCTCGGTCGTATACAGATATGCGCAGCCTTTGTTATCGTCAGAAACCTTTCGCGGAAGTGAAATGACCTTGCCAATTTGTCGCTCCATATGTCTGTGTGCCTCCCGGTTAACAGAAGTGTAAATTGCTACCGTATGCTTGCGATCTCAAGGGACACTTTTCCGCCCTACCCGTAAATTTTAACCAACCCGTAAATTTTAACCAACCCGGGCAGTGCCTATTCAGTGCTGTTCACCAAATCACCACTGTAGGGACAAATGTACTTTAAAGCACGACTGTACAATCACTCAATCAAGCACAATGAGTACAAATATACTTTAAAGCACGACTGTACAATCAATCAATCAAACACAATGAGTAAGCTGTATGAAATCAGTCAAGGAGAGAAGAGTGAATCAGATTGAACGTTCAATCGAGTGAAGGGCCATACCGAGGGAGGCGGGGCTTAGCTGTCCCTTGAGATCGCGAGCACACGGTAATTGTTGCGTGAAACAGCAAAGCGCAATTTTAGACATTCCGCAGGTCATGATTAGCCTGACATATCTCTAGCAGCAATTGTTCACTCCTTATCAGGCAGCTGGGAATTAATATCGCCCAATTGTCTTGCCTTTGTCACCGGTATTAGAGTTGGATATAGGAAAACCTGTTGCAGCAGGAGGCAACGAGACATCAAACTCTCTCTTGATGGCATGTTGATTTCTTCGCTGGAAAACATTACATTTTTAGCACTTGTACGAACCTTAATTTCGCCCTAGCAAAATGAAAATCCCAAATGTCTATCTATCTTTTTCACTTCTGGTTAGCCTTTTTGGTAAGGGTTTTTCGGCAGAAATTGATCAATCTAGACGGAAGTTTTTATAGTTTATTAATGCATTAGGGAAGAAACGATTGTTCCTAACAAATTTATTCCTGATTTCGGTTTAGGTTTTTTGGAGGCTTTCCGTTGCCCCGGACCGTCTTGGGTACCGCGCCGTGGCTCCAAATTCTGCTACTTCGTCCGTTTCGCCAGTCACTACACGCAGCGGCTGAGCTGGAACGAAGCTCAGCGAGACTGCAAAGTCCGAGGGGGTGTCCTTGCCTCGGCCAGAGATCAAGCCGAATTGGTTGGTTTTGTTCACTAAATTTTGTAACGAATGTTTTACCCATAAAATGAATAATACTTGATCTTTGCAGAACTTTATGGGCTTCCTAACGGACTCTGAACCAACCACCTCAAATGGAGCATCAATTCTCACCCAGTACTGGTTGGGGCTTTCCTATCAATGGGGCAGCTGGGAATGGACAGAAACTGAGCCTGAAGTTCCTTTCATCCCCGCCAATTTTCCGCTAATGTAAGGAGACATCTCTTCGCTAACTTACACTGAGCATCCTAAGAAACAGATAGATAGACAGATAGAAAGACAGACAGACAAACAAACAGACAAATAGACAGACAGACAAACAAACAGACAAACAGATAGACAGACAGACAGACAGGCAGGCAGGCAGTCAATCAATCACACATTCAGTGCGTCGCTGAGCACTGAAGTCTCAACATAGCAGATTGTGGTACAAGCTCTAGAACTTTTTTAATTGTAAATTGTAGTGGAACTGATCCGGTTTGGTTAGCGGCGGCATTGGCCAAAAAGAAGGAACACCGCGGATACGCGCAGTGGATTAACGGAAGTTTTGTGTTGAAGTCTGCCGAAGCGTTTACTCAGAATAGCTGGATCTGCAAAGCGGCATACAGTAAGCCCATTCAACGAGTAGTCTTGACAATAATTGTGAAAAAATTATTTTAAATTTTGTGGATCTGCAGCTAGTCGACCGTTGTGTAAAAGCGAGGAAGGATGGCACTTGATCAGCGATAATCGCTGCTGGAAAATGGATCCAGTTGAACGAACCTGGCTTGAGGCCCAACAAAACTGCAGGTAAAGGTTTTCCTATTTTTCAATTCAAACTTTACCGTGGAGTTACTAAACCACTTTGCCGTATTCCACATGAAGTGATTAGCTTGCTAAAATTTATTTTCGCACCTAAATATTTAGTTTACGCCTATTCAGAAATTAAAGAAAATCACGTTTCTTTAATTTTAGTCTTATTGACAAGGGCCCCGTGTCATTAATGGAAACTAGAAAATATTAAATATTTCATATTAATGGAACATGTAAACCCTTTCACGATATCTTCAAAGGTGTCTTTAAATGATCTCATAGAGCGGAAGGTGCCGTTCTTGCTGTCCCACGAATCCAGGAAGAGAGTGACCTCCTTCCGTATTGGTCCACCGGCGAGACAAAAGTTTGGATTGGTCTGAAGATAAACAAGACCGTTTTCGGACCGATCAACCAGTCCGCGGTGTTCTTCGAAGACGGGCGTCCCCTCACCGAGGTTGCCGCGACGAATTTCAACATTTTTAGCGCGCCAAACTTCACACAATATCTGTAAGCACTACAGGGGAAAAAATAATAATGTCTTTCTTCGAAAAGACACAACGTCCAAATTCGTTTAATTACAGAAATGATTTACCAGTGGGAGATTATTCTGTCGCCGTGAGAGACTCCCAGATCAATAAACAATGGGATTTGGAGAGCGTCCCTTTTCGAAAGTATCCATCAGCTTGCCAAACCGAGCTAGGTGATATTTATTTACCATTAGAAAACTATGATTAAGTCAAATGTCTTACGAATAACTTTAATTTCTGCACAGAAAAATGTCCTTACGGCTGGGATCGTTTCGGGGAATTCTGCTTCGAGTTTCACGATTCGGAGGAGGACGCTCGTTCGTGGGATGACGCGAACGGGTACTGCGCCCGACAGGGTGGATACCTGGCTTATGTCGCAGAGTACGTTCAGAAAACCAACGTTCGTTGGACCTTTACCGGTGCAGTAATTATTGCGGAATTTATTATATTTCATATTTATCAATTCTTACTTAATACTTAATACTTAATACTGGAAAGTGGTAGCTGAAAATGCATTCCTTGCACACTCTTAATCAGTCTGACATGTGGTGGTACTGGTGCATTTAAAATATGATAACAATGTATCAAAGGAATGTTTTTTCGCACACAATTATCCAGAATAGCAGCACATTTAATAGTGATAAACGGCATGCAAAGAATATTTTATTTTCTTAGCACACACAATAAGCCCTAAACAATGTTTGTGTCACAAGTATAAAATACTAATGTCAATAATTATTTATGACGTCCACGCGTCATCTGACAAGAAATAAAGTTGGTAGTGCTGCATCGAAAAGTATAAAATTCAAAGAATCCTGTTCTTGCTAAAAAATAATTTCGAAATCTTGAAAGTTATAACACTAATTCTAAAGCAGGTAATCGAATACTTTAAAAGAAGATGTACGTCGACTTGAAAGAAAATACGCTTTGCAGACAACGAATCCAAGACTTTCTGGCGGCAAGACTCTCCTCAGACATCATGGGGGAGGATAGTTTGCAGTACTACTACATCGGTTACAGAGCCGCGCGTAAGTTTGCATTTATTGTTGTCCTTGTATATATTTGATATTTCACTTAAAATGATTTTGCTGCAGTGGATGGTATTTTCGCCTGGAATCCCACAAATCCGCTGGGCACCACTTACACCAACTGGCAGACCATTCCCGCTCCGAGCAACGTTACACAGTGCACCCTCATCAATCGCAGTATGACTGATCACTCCAATGTTATCCATTTTTCATAATCCAGACAAAACCAAGGGCAATACATGAATTTAACTTATTTTCAGGTACCGGAAAGTGGGAAGCTGCACCCTGTACAGTTAAGGGAGGTTTCATCTGCCAGGCTCACCCGAATAGCGTGACGGGTGCAGATATCACCCACGGTTAGTGCTGCAGTATACAAAAAAATATTCGAATTTCCCGCCAAAAAAGGAAATTTCGTTCTTTTCGCAGAGGACTTTGAGTGTGATGAGCCGTTTGAAAAGTACATTGACGGATGCTACCTTTGGGTCACGAACCCGAAGAACTGGGACGCAGCGAGGCAGCATTGCTTGGATCAGCGGTCGAAATTGGTTGAAATTCAGACGCCCGGGGAAAATCTTTTCATTCGAAGTACGGACAACCTGAAAATATGTTTAAATAAACACTTGCTTGTATGCATTAATACAATTCCCATTTAACTGTAAAACAGTAAAATAAATTATGAAATAGTATGCTGGTATTGTAGTAAAAATAATAACATTTTAATAAATGAAAAACAGTTATGTAATAGTTTTTTATTATTATTGTAAGATCACGAAGAATACCAATATATTAAAATAATTTGTAATTTGTTTAACAGATAAAGTGAGAGATATCGCGGACGTTTGGATCGGTGTGAGGAGAATGGATACTGCCACCAGTCCCCAATTCCCTCAAGTGATTACGCTGTACGGTGACGGAGCCCCTGTAAGCATCCCACAAATCAAAAGATAATAGTGTGAGCGGGTACATTTTTGTTCTCAATTCTATGAACACTTTTACCTCATGCAGATTAACATGCACGCGTATACAAACTTTGCAACTCCGCCGAAGGAGTCTTTTTACGATCGAAGCGTCGCTTGCTATTTCCTCAAGTCGAATTACTCAACGTCCGTTTATGCTTATTACGGAAAATGGATTGTCGCAAAGTGTACCGAGCCAAAGCAGTTCTTCTGTTACCACCGCGGAAGTAAGTTTTTTTGGTGTAGCATAATAACTTTATTTCTCTAGATGTCATTTATAGAATATGAGTAAATTACGTCACATCCAAAATCACACACTAGATGCAAACGAATGAACAAATTCCTACTCAAAACTACAGATACCTAGAGAGAAGTGATTAAACTTCAACACATGAAATTTATGGATATATACACAGAAATGAAATAATTACTAATGCCGTTTGTTTTAACCTACATGCTCATGAACTAGATAATTCAGTTCATTAAGTACTATTACTGAGTGACTAAAACTATGTTTCCACAATATATCTGCCTGGCCAGATTTGAAGTATAAATTAATGCTTATCAGAGATGTTATAAATTAATCTTAAACTTGTTTTAAGTTTAGTTGTTTTGCAATCCTTCACGCTCGTGTAACAAGTCGATCGCACATAATTCTACCAATCGAAAATCTCTAACAGAGTCCCTTATGCACACGTAGAACTGGAAGAAGTTCAGGAACCGGACCTGCTGAACAGCAAAGAATGCGGACCGGGTTGGATCCTCAACGGAGCGTCCTGCTACAAAATCAGACTTGAGCATCTACAGTACGAATTGGCGTATTCCACCTGTCAGAACGAAGCAGATGATTCCAGCCTGTTAACCGTCACTTCACTCGAAGAGCTCAACTTCATTCGAGGCAATAAAATTCACATTTTGTCTCTCAAAAGTGAGTTGCTTATTGATAGTGTGATCTTTCTCTTTTAGACATGATAAACGGACGATCCAACTACAGCCAATCCGATTTGCAAGGTGCCGGAAGTTATTGGATGGCATTGAAGACAACAAACTGCACCAACAACTGGTTCTCCACGTATCGCGACTCTGCAAATCGTTGGGAAATTCCTACACCTATCACAAACTGGGATATAAGTGAGTCATTCAACATAGTAGCATAAAAAGACAATGCATTTAAAATGTCATAAATGTTTTCTTTTTAATCATTTTTATGATTTTAATTTTGAATCTCATGTTTGTTTTTCAGATGAGCCGAAGGTGTACAATCTCGGATACAACGATTGCGGAGTACAATCACCCACGCATATCAAGGCCGACGGGGATGCCAAGTGGGCGACATCTCACTCGACGATTCGTCGACCGTTCATCTGCAAGAAGTCTGCCAAGTTGCCGGAAGTCCCTGCCCCGCCTCCTCCTCAATTGCCAATAAGTCAGTTTAGCGAAGCAGTTTACTTCTATGGAACAGATACAGACATAGGCACAGACACAGATACAGACACAGACACAGACAATGACACAGACACAGACACAGACACAGACACAGACACAGACACAGACACAGACACAGACACAGACACAGACACAGACACAAATATAGCAGCGTTCCATAATCATTTTGCGATGTTCAGACATAACGATGGGCTGTCCGCCTGGCTGGCGTGAAATTCAACAGCACTGCTACCAACTCCACGACGAACCGCTCGACTGGAACAAGGCCTCCATTGCATGCCACGCCACCCTTCGAGCCTCCCTTGTGTCTGTCACCACCGAATCCCAATTGATCATGCTCGGACTCTCCGGCCACTGGATAGGATTAAACAGTCTCAAATCCCCAGAAGCTCCACGAATCTACGAAAACACTGACCTCTCACCTGTACTGTACACTCCTTGGATAGGATTTCAACCAGCCAACAATACACAAGGCCTAAACTGCGTCTACGCCAGTAGTCAATCAATTTCCGTCACGTCCTGCCTCGATTTGCGACCGTATGTCTGCATGGCGGATCTCCAACCTCTGGAACAGAACCCATCGGACTGTATCAAAGCCGTACAGGACCCTGGATGCGGCTTATGGGGCCATGGAAGGAAGAACAAATGCTACTATATGGGGAACGATCCCACGACAACATTTGGGACGCGTCCCTTTGACACCTTCGACGGGGCACAGCGTCTCTGTCAGAATCATCACAAGGGGCATTTGATCGTGATCAACGACGCAGAGGAGCAGGAGTTCTTGACGTCGTTGTTCGCGAATTGGGCTGCGGATTCGTGGATTGGGATGAGGGAACAGAGAAACGAACACTGGAACAGTTTCGGGCGGTGGATCAACGGCGACGAG
>LRSR01006664.1:0-18124 GCA_001579985.1 Hypsibius dujardini | reverse complement strand
CAGACACAGACACAGACACAGACACAGACATAATTGAAGCAGGCAGACATGGCTGCAGGAATTGCTTCGTATAATACGGTAATTGTTTATTTCGGCACAACTTATTTTTACCAACAAAGCCGGAACAGATTTACCGTTGACAGTCAGGTCCATTTTGCATGCACATGAAGTCTATAAATGCCATACTGTTTCGCAAACATGCGTACGCAGGATGGCTGCAGTACCCGATATGATCCTGCAATTTTGTTTATTATACTATAGCAAAACCTTTATAAATAAAATGGCCTTCGCATGCATGTTTTAAGACCCTTCATTTATTTATTCACGTTTATTATATTTCAGTTTTCACCATACAAATGAACGGAACATGCGTCAATAATTCCCTATTCTATAAATAGAATTCTACCACCGTCTTCACCGAACCTAAACACTGAACCCAGACAAGTCTTTACTGTGGTAGTACAGTAGGGCCCATGTGTGCCTGTGTGTGCCTGTGTGTGCCTTTGCCTGTCTGTGTCTGCCTATGTCTGCATGTGTCTGTCTGTTTGTCTGTCTATCTGTCTGTCTGTCTGTCTGTTTGTCTGCCTGTTTGTTTGTTTGTTTGTCTGTCTGTCTGTCTGTATGTCTGTCTTTCTGTCTGTTTGTCTGTCGTGTCTAGATTCATCAATTGCCTTAATTCCTTACGTCAATTTCCTCCTAATAATACGGACGGAAATACGGTACGCAGGCCGTCAAGGCATGCGTAGATACGAATTGTAATTACGAAAAGGACAAGCCCATCACAAACAGTGATAGAGAGGCAGAGAGACAGAAAGAGAGAGAGGCTTGACCCGACGCAACAAGTGCACATTTTCGAACCATCTAAAACAAACCAACAAAGCGCATCGTCAGTCACTCACTCTGCGAGCGTCGTGTCGTTCGTTTCACTCAAACCTTCTCTCGCTTTAATTTTCTCAACGTGGGGCACCCCGTTTTAAGACGCACCTTGCGACCACCTAGACAAGAGCCGCGAGCAGTGTGTGTGTGTGTGTCATCATAAAACTACCAAGCTCTCCACCTTTCCTTCGTCCTACCTTTTTTATCGCCTTGCCTTTTGCCGTTCTTGCATCGCGCATTCACTTAGCAATTTTTCGATCGAGAGGTTTCCCGATTTTCGAGCGCTGAAGAAGGAGAGGTCGCAAACTGGATTATTATTACTCGACGGGAGGAACTTCGAAATCCCCTAGGGAAATGATTCCTAGTACGATGAGCAGCCTGCAGGACACCATGACGTCTGTCCGGCCGCCCTGGTAAGCAGCAACTGCTTTTCTGGTAGTGTTCAGGATGTTTTTACAGACAAAATCTTCTGCATAGTTTGGATGATTTTAGTTGTCTGCCTGTTTGCCAGCGTGTCGCTATATCTGCCTATTTCTGCATGTGCCTGTCTGTGCCTGTCTTTGCCTGTCTTTGCCTGTCTGTGCCTGTCTGTGTTTGTCTGTGCCTGTCTGTGTTTGTCTGTGCCTGTCTGTGCCTGTCTGTGCCTGTCTGTCTGTCTGTCTGTCTGTCTGTTTGTCTGCTGTCTATCTGTTTGTTTGTCTGTCTGTTTGTCTAGCGTCTGATTGTCCTGGCGCCTGTCTATATTCAGCGTAGCTGGAGTGTCTGAGATGTCTGGAGAGCAGATTGCGTTGTCTGTGTGTCTGCTGTCTACTTGCGATGTCGTGTGGCTGAATCCAGTAGCAATTCCTCCCGACAGTCTGCGTCTGTAGACGTAGCGGGAGCTGCATGTTGAGGTGCTTTTTTGCACACCACCTCAAAATAGTTGTTGAATCATTGGTCAGTGTGTTTGTGCGTCTGTTCTGTAACTGTGCAGCACGCTGTGTTCTTCCCCAGTCAGTCAGTGTGTCTGTGCGTGTGTGTCTGTGTGTGGGTGTGTGTTGTGAGTGACCCTCTCTCTCACTCCATTTCTATGCCCCTGGCTTTAAATTCCGCTGTCCGTCCCTGACTATACTAGATGCTTGCCTATCTCTCTTATGTCTGTGTCTGTGTCTGTCTATACATCTCTGGCTGTGTGTGTGTGTGTGTGTGTGTGTGTCTGTGTCTGTGTCTGTGTTTGTGTCTGTGTCTTTGCATGTGTCCGTGTCTGTGTCTTTGCCTGTGCCTCTGTATGTGCATGTGCCTGCGTGGCCACATTTCTACGTCTGTTTACTTTATTATGGGGTGGTAACGTGACTGTCCTCGTCTGTTTGTCTGTTGGTGGGGAAAAATTGATGCGAACTTGTGAGGCTCGCCATTAGAGGACGTGAATTCTTGTTTGCTTGTTGTTGACCCCAATTTTACAGTCCGATCGATCACCTTCACCACTTGAGGCAGGCACACAGGCAGGCAGGTTGCTCTAATTAGGCCGGCTTTGAAACCACCATCAGGCGTCAGAGACAATCGTCAGCTGATAACACCTTTAACATCAAAATAGTCTCACGTAACAAACCTGTCAAGTCAAAAGCACGTAATCAACTTCACCTTGTGAGCTTATTTATTTAGTCGTAATATATTTAGTAATATTAATAATTACTTCATAATATATCTCCTAGTAAGAATAGTACAAGTTCAAGTCTTTTTAGGAAGGAAAAGTCAGAAAGCGATATATGAAAGTGGTGTTCTAAGGTGTGGTTCGCCGTTCCGGTTTGCCTTCCAAAACTAATCTGATGTGATGACTTTCTTTCTATACGGTTTCCTTCCATCGTCCCTTGCCGCATCTTATCAGTTGTCACGGCATACTCATTGGAAATTGAGGTCTGTGTCGTAAAAACGGCCGTTCGTTCGTCACGCGGTCAGTTCGGAGGCAGGCAGGCGGGCAGAGGCAGGGTCGTGACCCAGTCACGGATTCGCGGTGGCATTTTAACAACACCGTCACTTCCGCATACTTTACAAAGCAATCAACCGATCAGGCAGCAAAACATGTCTGCATGTCTGCCTGCTTGCCTATCTAGCTCATCTGCATGTCTGCCTGTCTGCATGCTGCCTGCCTGCTTGTCTGTTTGTCTGTGTGTCTGTGTGTCTGTCTGTGTGTTTATGTGTCTGTGTGTCTGTGTGTCTGTCTATTGCTCGAGCTGTCTCATGTCTGGATGTCTGAATTGAGGAATTGTGCTGTCAGTCATGGTGTTTTGCACCCACAAGCCCATTCAGACATTCAATTCTTGGGCGCGGTATATAGTCTGCTGCGGTTGCGAAATTACCGATAGATTGTGCGGACCAAAGAGTGCGAAAGTGCAATGTCAGAAGGCATTTCAAGTCAGCGTTTTACTTGTCTGAGGTCGAATATTTCCGTCTCGGCCGTTCACACCAGGTGAAGAAATTGTCTCGCCCTTCTTTGCCCCAAACCGGTTTCTGAGCTAAAAAAAATTCAAGCGCCGCGGTGCAATATGATCACATCATGGCATCGGAATGCGTTCTTTGCTGATGGCTGCAGTTTGTGGGGTCTGGGTCTCCGTCTGTCTGTCTTGGTGAACTCACTCCCTTCCGAAAGTCACACAGTTGCAGGCCTTATGTGAGCGTCACGACCAGCCAAGGACCCGAAATGTGGTTGCAGACACATGTGTCTGTGTCTGTGTCTGTGTCTGTGTCTGTGTCTGTGTCTGTGTTTGTGTCTGTGTCTGTGTCTATGTCCTGTCTATGTCTGTGCCTATGTGTCTGAATCTCTTTTCTTATAATTATTCTAGTTAATTGATTGTCTGGAACGCTCTAATCAACCGTAATTTCCCCGCAGTCACACTTTTAACCGGTAGCGCGAATGCATTTGGCGGCACACTTTTTATCGCCTCAAAAAATACGATAACATTCCCATATCATGCATCGTAGCACGATAATACAGACATAGACACAGGCACAGGCACACCCCGTCATTTTTGCCCCATCATATTCGATAACACAGACGGATAGGGCACTTGAACAGCGCGGTCGATAACTGTGCCGTCTGGTGTCGGTCCGTCGGATCGCTCCGCTGCGCCTATCACGAATGAATGTGTCAGACATGCCGACGCCCCCCTTTTTATCGCACACAGTTATTACTACGGTTATCACAGACACGCGTCCATTCCAACGCGGAACCTCCAACACACACTCGCAATCTCGCATTCGTGTCTTTACTCGTGTAGCGGAAAACTTTCTCGCGTTTCCTGCGTTTCATTTCTGTGAATTATTCGGTGTTGTCTGTGTGCGTGTGTGAGCGTGAGTCGGTTGTCTGTGAATACTCTGGAACCTCCGCAAATCGAGGTGGAAACCGACGTGGACATGCATTCTAGATCGAACCTCGAACCGCAGTTGATTGCCCTTGACAGCCATGGCCGTTTCAGGGAGAGCGACCTGGTGGAGGCACTCAAGGTCAGCCTGCAGCTGGCCAAGGAGGAGTACCGCATCCGGATCGGGCTCGGACACGCGCTGCAGATCTTAGAAGTGTAAGTGAAACACACCTAATGTTATGTATTTTTTGCGGTGATTGATTGTGTGAATGAATGGACGCATCTTGTGCGCATTTATTTTTGTGCCCAAGGGGAATGGGCACTTGTCTGTCTGAATGTCTGAAACTACGCTGCCTTGTCTGGATTACCTCGAAAATAATTATTCGTTGGTCTGATATTTTTTTGCCCCAATTGTTTTTATTGCAATTCAATGTGTCTGCTTTCTCTAGTCTCTGATATATTTCTGGGCTCAATATGAGTTTGAACGATTTTTGAAACATTTATGTAACCCTGTATCCGTCTGACTGGCTGCATAATTGTCCGTTTATCACATAACAGAAAGCTAATTGAAACGTTTTTCGTCTCTTGACAGTGATCCGCACTCAGTGGTGATGTGCATCCTACCGATCAATCCGGACAAGCTGAAGAACCCGCTGTCCCATATGCAGCTACTGTTGATTGACGCCTTCTGCAGTGAGAACAACATCCGGATGCTCAAGGTATATATAGAGGAAATTACTAGTAATATAAATACATACTGCATATTACTATTTTAGTATTACTATATTAGTATTACTAGTATTAGTATTACTAGTATTACTATTTTAATTATATAGTAATACTAATATTAGTATTACTTGTATTATTACTAGTATTAGTATTACTAGTATTAGTATTACTAGTATTAGTATTACTAGTATTAGTGATTACTAGTATTAGTATTACTATATTAATATTACTAGTAATGGTACTACTTAGTATTACTAGTAATGGTACTACTTAGTATTACTATATTAGTGTTACTATATTAGTATAGCATTACTATATTACTATAGTATTAATATTAAGTAATTTACAAATTATGCAAAATTCAAGAACTTATGAAGTTTTATAATGTCATTTGTAAAAATAAGTATAGATTTTTTATTAATAATTCTGACCATGTTTCGGTGAATTATTTCAGGTCCAATGCGCGGAGGACCTTTTGAGTATGATCGACGCCAAGTACTACGAGCAGCGAATGCAGCTGTACGAGGGCGAGGAGGACGCGGAAGACCTACCGGAGGACGGCTTCGAGGACGGTCTCGTTCTTATCCAGGTACATGACTCACTCTAATCTAACATTTAGTTCGCTACAAATACGGGAATTCGAAAACAGCTTTTGAATAAGGTCAAAATTTCCAGTCAGCCGAGAGGCTCCGAGATAATTTAAAACGTGTCCCCCCGCCGACATGTTTTCTACAAAGAAGTGACGCACAATCTCCTGTCACTAATCTTTCCTGTTTATATTCCGGCACCGAAATCTCATTAAACTTGTGATTGGATTGACTCCCGAGCCGGTATATCTCGACTGGCTGCGGCTGGTACTGATTGAACAATAGACATGTGGTCTGGCGACTTGTGATTTCTGTTTGTTTGTCCATGGCTGGCAACTTCTGATAGAATTGCTTATAAAGTACCTGAAACTATTATCGGCCGGCAAGGCGCTTATTCGGGTAGGCAGATAATACATATATAGTCAAAAATAAAGGGGTAAATTGAGTGAGCCAGGCAGACATTCAGACAACACACCGACAGACAGACAGACAGACAGACAGACAGACAGACAATCAGACAGACAATCAGACAATCATCTAGTTAGATCGAGGCAGGCAGGACTTCGGCTTAAGACATCATGGCTGGAATCCTTGCCTTACACTTTTCTTTACTTTTCAGGAATCTAAGAACCACTACCTAGAAGACCAGGACCTCCGGAAGTTCTACGATATCGCCGCTAAGCACTGCCATACGCGCCCAATTGTCCGACTGCGAAGCTGAACAGCTCCATTCTCCCCATCGCCACCGCCTCACCGGATGGACTAAATTCTAATACTAAATTCTAAACGGATACGATATACACGGAAGGACCCTTTCGGACTGCCTTCTTTTTCGCTTTTCGCGTTTTAAGTTAAAGAAAAAGACGTCCTCGTCCCTACAAGTGGAAGAGAGAGAGAGAGAGCCTGTCTACCCACCTACACGCCTCTACCGACGTCCCCCCATTTACGGAAATCATTTCGATGTCTGTGTGCGCGCGCCTCTAAACCAACTCATTCCCCCTCGAGTCATTCTTCGAAAATTTGGACGGAAAGAAAAAAGGACGCCCAACATAATCCGCAATTTCTTGTGTCTGGATAAATGTTTTTTTTTTAAATCCCTGTATACATTGCGATTTTTGGAGGATCGAATTTCAGACGACTCTTTCGTGTTTACTACCTGAATTAACTTGTCTGGATGTCTGGAAGGCTTGAGAATTTTTTTCGAGTGATGAGTAATCGATCGTTGACGCCTTGTCTGTCTGCCTCGTGTGCGCTGTGTCGTGCTTTTCTCGAGAGGCCGGATAAATTCCTGAGTTGTCTGTATCCTAGCTCCTTGGTTTTTTCTCTCAGTCTGTGTCTGTGGATCGGGGGTTTTCGCAGCCTTTCCGGCTCGGGTCTCTCGTCCAAACAAAGCTGTCATAAAAGATGAGAAACACGTCGTGGAACTTTGGATTCTATGTGGGAACACTGCTGACGTTGACGTCGTCGCGTCTGCCTTGTGTCTGCCTGTTGTGCCTGAGTGAGTGCCTGTGAGAGAACGGGACAGGGAACAACTTCCTGCGACACAGAGACTACTGGAAGGAATAAGCAAATAACGCGTCTGCCGAATGACGTCATTGATACTCGTGCTCTTTTTCTCCCACTTTCCCGCTGGTTGTCTGTCTCTGTCTGTGTGTATGTGTGCCAGTGTATGTGCGTGGGAGAGACCGAGAGACCCAGAGAGCTAGCTATTGGGTTCCCGTCCCGGGCGACACGGACAGACAGACAGATCGACAGACAGACAGACAGACAGACACATCGGCAAACAGACAGACAGACACATCGGCAGACAGACAGACAGATAGGCAGTCAAGCAGACAAACAGTCAGGCAGACACATAGACAGACAGACAGACAGACAGACAGACAGACAGACAGACAGACAGACAAAAAGGCCTGGAAATAGGACGATGCACATCGCATATATATAGTTTCGAGTTTTTGTCGTCCTTTTCGGTGTATAGGCGAGTGCTATATTTAGTCTGTAGAGGGTGTTAGACACTGGAATTATCCCGTGGGAAGTAATCTTCACGCGCCAAATATATACGCAGGGGGTGCTATTTTAGCCTGGGTCGTGGTATTTCGGGATCCTGTACCCTCCCCAGTAGGTGTGTACGTGCCTGTGTCATCACACCTTCGTGGGTAAGGCATTAGCCAAATCAAAGGGCAATCGCAGATTTTCTTATGCATTCTGACGCGTGATGTGGACGCAGTTAACAGTACAAATATGCACCCGTTTTAGTGCTGTGTCACAACATGCCTTAATAAAACATGTACCACATAAAATAACCTTAATTTTAATTTTACTGCCAAAGTTTTTTAAAATATTACCTTACAATGTTATTATCCTTTATAAAATGATACGTGAATTTGAAGTAAATTGTCGGATTTCAAATAAACGTTTTTTTTGTATATGTCGATTTGTGAATTTTATTTTTTATATTTAATAAAAATAAATTATTTCTTACAAAATCAAGTGGCGGTTTTCTTTTTCCGACCATCTAAAATATCTTTTTATAATATCTCATCACCCAATAAGGGAACGTTAGAGCGCCGTGGACGGGTAGCGCCATCTGTGGCGTGTCGGAGATGGCAAGTCGAGACTACAGGGGCGTGACGATCGTCCGTAAAACCTTATCTTCGGAATGGGAAAAACTAAAATTATTCAAAAGAATTAATTTTTTCAGTCAACCCAAAATTATTTTCTAAAGTTTGTACACATATGACCACAATTTTGGGTGGCAGAGTTCGAGCCATCAGGGTGGTCTGAGTTTGAGCCACTCTTGTTTGTCTGTCTGTTTGTCTGTCTGTCTGTTTGTCTGTCTGTCTGTCTGTCTGTCTAAATTCGCTAAAATGAACGAGTTCAATCAATCGATCAATCGAGCAAGGCTGCATGGTCAGCTGTGGTCAAGGGCGCGTGTGCGCGGTGACTTATTTCGGCTCGAACTCGGACCACGCTTTTCGGTCCCACTGCATTTAACATTGGGTGCAATCAATTGATTGCTTGATCTAAAGCCAGCTGTTTTCTCTTCGATTGATTATTGATTGACTGGACTGGGACTGGGACTTGATTGATTGATTGATTGATTGTGATTGTAACGCTGAGGCAGACATGGTGTCAAGTGACTGCGCGAGTGGAGATGGGTAAATAGGTCGGTCATGTCAACGACTGATTGATTGATTGACGAGTCATGTAATGGTTAAAATACGCCACCTGTCGGCGAACCCGAACCGGCGAAAGAAATGCCAATTTTTGTGTGTTTTTTTTAGTGTTAAGCACCAATTCCCTTAAGCAGCGAAAACTGTCAAAATTTCACATTAAAAATAAATTTTCAGATCTTAAACATGAACAGATTATTTCAGGACTAGACGATTAGAATCTTCTTTAAGTCGTCGTGTAAGTCGTCTGACCTGTTCGTTAAGTATTTCCGTGGCACATGTATGAAACATTTGGAGACAATTATATAAAAAGCCCTATTGACATGAGGTTTTCTATTCAGCCACTTGAATGGTCTTGAGTTGGCGGAAACCGAACAAGAGAAAAAATGAGAAGAAAAAATAAAGATAATAGAGTTTCGCCTCGAGTCCTTGCCACGTACCAGGTACCACGGCAGAGTCCTCCAGTCATCAAAGCAAGACAAGAATGCCGTTAATTGTTTGGAAAAATCAGTAAATTAGTCGGGATCGCGACGGTAGGGGGCGCCACTCGCGTGTTGATGCACAAGTGAAAAGAAACCACAAAAAAACCGTGCCGATGATGAAAATACTTCTCTTCACACAAACAGTCATTATTTTTTTTCTCTTTTTTGTCTATAAGAGCCTACGTGATGCCAATCAAAAGATAATCTAATTTTTTAAATGCTTAAACAAAGAAAACAAACATTTTCGTGAAGATTTTGCTAACTTAATTGAACTTGGCTGCTTCAAATAGAACAATCAATCAATCTACTGGTTTCTTCGTTGCCATTTGGCGAACACGTGCGCCCCCTGCTTTCCTCACTTCGCCGAATTAAAAGCGATTTCGACGTTCGCCGAATTAAAAGTTTTACCTCGTACGCAATCCATTCAAAGTATCCCTTGTCTACATCTTCCTTATTTTCCGCAGTAATTACGGTTGTATAACGCGCTAATCAATGATCAACTCTTTCACTCGAAAATTGCATTGACTGTAGTGTTTACCTGTACGGGCGGACAGTACTAGTGCATGATCGCACCATCGTGTATGATAACTAATACTTTCTGGATATTTTTTCGCCGATCCCCCGACGAACTGGGAAGAGGGCCCCCCAAGAACCCAAGGACCCAAGAACCCAAGGACCAAGGACCCCAGAACCCAAGGACTCAAGAACCCAGGAACCCAGGAACCCAAGGACCCAAGGTAACGAGAGAGGGGCACTCAAAGGGCGCCTGTCACGTGAGTCGTAAAACATCGGCTCGTTAAGGAGTTTACATATACGCTAAATTTCTGAATATATACTGACAACCTAGCGCGGAAGAATTACGAATACCAAAAGATATTTGTAGATAACCGGGTATGAACTAGGAAGGACCCGCAGGGAAGGAGATGGGGGAAAGAGGGGACGGGTTAAATCCATTATGAAAAGGATGTCTGAATCTTCATCATCCGATTCTCTGCACATACGTGCACAGTGATTGAGTATTTGCATGTATATCACAAGCTGCAATCAATCAATCAAGCACTCAACTCTTTGACACGACTTTAGAATATTTTGCGTGTAAGTGGACGCGGAAGGAAACGCGTGAATGCCAATTGATTCCCAACTTTTGTTTACTGTTCAAGTGTGATTCTTATTCTTAACGATAATTTTAATTACCCATTTTGTTCTCGCACTCCCGAAAAATGGCGTACGAGCAATCAACAGTGATTTTAGCGACAGAGTTAGATGACAGACAAGAAGATCGCACGCAAACGGTTTAGACGGACAAGCGGAAATCTGGTAGGAACTATCAAGATCTGAACAAGGTCACTGATCAGGCATCAGGACTACTAGCTGACATATAAGGACACTATATAGTAACGTTACATGCACATTGTATTTCATCGATAGATAGCGACAGCGCACGAGCTATGGGACGTTAAATTGGTCCCCCCCTACATGTTAGCTTATGCCCTGCCTGTACAGTACCTCGCACGCCTTGCAGTCGTACACACAGTCGCACGCCTCGCATGCAGTCGTACACACAGTCGCACGCCCCGCATGCAGTCGTACACACAGTCGCACGCCTCGCATGCAGTCGTACACACAGTCGCACGCCTCGCATGCAGTCGTGCACACAGCTTTCTTTAAACTTGATGTGTACGAGACAAAGGCGAAGAGGCCCTCGTACAGAGGGCAACCAATACGTCACGTGACCCGTGTGCTGTCGCTGTCTATCGAGGACATACAGTATTACTGTGCACTCTTTTGCACTGAAACTTTATCCGAAACACAAATCAGGCATTTCGTCGTTCCCTCTTAGCATGTGCCTGCAGTGTGTGAATATATTCGAATACGCGCTATCGAGGCGCCATCTAATCTACTTAGCGAGTCTCCGCGGGCTCCTTCCGAGCAGGACTGATTCTTTTCAGGGAGTTCAGTGCACGTAGAGAGATCTGGTACTGTACCGTCGCGATCTCAAGGGACAGTAGAGTGCCCTAGGGCGTGCATTCCGCCCGCCTTGCGCCCTATATTTAAACCGGTGTGTGTGTGCGTGTGTGTGTATGTGCTGCACTGAGGCGGCGCTCAGCTGTCCCTTGAGATCGCGACGGTACAGTACGGTACTGCCGCGATTATAGCGGTCAGTTGAGGCCCGCCCCGTCACACGCGCCTCTGTCATGAGTTGGCACCCAGCCAACAAACACAGGCCGAGTGCGCTGCCCGGGTGCAAAAAACGACCGTTATAATCGCGACGGTACTGTGCATTTTATACGTGCTATGCAAAAGAAGCGTTGATGGTTCGACCGTTCGTGGAACACAAAGGCATCACACGAACTCTTGCGCCCTTCTATGGAAGGACCGACTGAATTGGTCGTCGACGGAAGGCGCAATCAGACGCCAAATGGGTTGTGAGAAAAAGAAAGGCACGCCGGGTCCTCGGGGACCGCCGCCAAGCCCAGGCCGAAAGAATAATGCGAGGGTGTGCCCTCCAAAATTCGGCATAGCCTGATGTGATACGAGTTTAGGGCACACGTGGCCAGAATACTAGCTGGCAGAGTTCGAACCACTCCTTAGTTGGGCGTAAGCAAAATTGGGTGGCCCGAGTTTGAGCCAAAGACCCAGTATCGTGTGTATGTGTGTGAAGAGTGTAGTGTCGTCGATTTGTCCAGTGGCAATTTGTTACCACAAGGCTGTAGGCTATACAAAAAGGTGCTTTGACTTGAGGCGGAAATAGTTGGCCACAAGATTACACTGCGCATTTGCGCAACACAGTTTGCACATGTGGTCTTGTGGCCAACTACTTCAAAGCAGCCTGCAGCCTTGTGGTGACAAATTGCCTCTCGACAAATCGAGCATCCCGATTTTTCTGCAAGATCGATCGAGCATGTCATCTTTTTATCTTTAGATCGATACATCCATATCGATCTGAAGATATATGTTTTTTCTAGGCTACTAGGATCTTGTCTTGTTTGCATGCCTCCTAGGGGGAAATTACGCGGCAAGAGGAGCAGGCAAAATGACTCTTTCATTACACGGAAACACTCGGCATGACAATAATAAATTTCGAAAATAGTAAATGCGTCATAAATGCGTCATAAAATGCGTCAAGGTCCGATGACATCAAGACATGGCGACGCCCAGTTGCATCATATTGCGTCAGCCGTCCATGAGAATGCGGAATTATGTGTATACCCCCCGCCCCGCAAAAGGTCAATAATCAAATATAAATCAAGGAACTCCAAACCACGCCCACCTCGCTGAAAGCACAAGCCGCCACCCTTTCCGCTGACCAATCACCGCACACCGCACAACCAAATTATCATTCAAAGCAAACTCAGACAGAGAGTGGGATGGGCTCTTTCCCCCTCCTCTCTCCTCTCTTCAGTCTCTCGCTTTCCTTCATAATCCCACGCCCACTTTCCCTCACTCACTGCCCTCCTTCGTTCAGTGTCCGCTTGTGACTGTTTGTCTGACTCACTTGTCTGTGCGTCGTGCCGGTGGCGTGGAACGAAAGTGAAAGCGAAAACCGTAGGCCTAATTTTAGCGTCTGCTACTCTGACCCGGGCGTCTTCCGGCAAGCAAAGCAAGCAATGCAATGCAGTGCAAGCGATTTCAGTGATTGCACCCACGAAGCGCACACGCCAGCACATCAGAAGCGGCAAGACAGACGTCCACGCGGCCCGGTCTGTCGTTGTCTTTGCGTCTATGTGTGTTCACTGCTCCGCTTTCTCCGCTTGCGGTAAAACTTGAGGCCTCGTAATCTCCCCCACCCTTGCCTCGTGGAGCCTGCCTGCCAGCAGCCAAGTTACTCGGCATTTCCTCCCTTATCTATTGCCTGGAGGCGGTATTTGTCTCCTGCCACTGACTTTGTCCCTATTTCAAGGTGTCTGGCTGCCTGTGTCAGTGAGAGCCGTTAAGACAACATGGCGTCCCACAATAATAACCACGGGGAGAAGGCCGCGTCCCCGGAAGCGCAGCGGTTTCTCGTGCCGCCGCCCCAGAACGGCATCACCATCACCACGGACGACAACTCCGGCGTCGCCGTGGTCGCTCCCTCCAAGAAGCGCATCCCTTTTGGGATCGCTGCGCTGCGCAAGTGTATACCGCCGTTGCGGAGGGCTCCCATCACCTTCTATCAGTTCTACATTTTGGGTGAGTCTTGCGGACAAAAAAACATCTCGCAATGTTGTTGACGGGGAGAAATTGGGGAACTAATAAAATTTTAAAAGGACATTTAACTTTGGCTGATGCACTTGTTGATTGATTGTTGATTGACTGCATTGCGTATTAATGCTTAGGGTGTGACGTTGATTGATTTGTTGGACAGTTTACGCTGAAAATTGCATCCTGCTTTTTTTATGCTTTGCCGCCGTTGCGGAGAGCGCCCGTTCACTTGGGTCTCGGTGGAAAAATATCTTGCAATTTTATTCGAAGATGGGAAGGTGTGGGAGTTAATATAAATTTAAGAAGGAATTTTGGGCGATATGCACCTGTTGATTGATTGTTGATTGATTGCTGTGTGATTGAAGGCTTGCAGTGCCGCGTTGATTGATTGATTTTTTTAATCTACAGGCACTCTTGATTTTCGCTGTTGGGATCTGTTGATTGATTGTTGATTGGTTGTGTTGTGCTTTGTCTGCTGCGGTCCCGTTGATTGATTTTTTTTATCATTTTTTTGTTTACCTTTCACTTTCACTTTTTTTTACTCTTTTATCTGGCTTGATCTGGCTGTAGGTAACACATTTCTTTCGCAATTTTTTCTGCGATGAAATTTGGATATATTATCTACTTTAACTTGTACGGCGTTTCTTTATTTCCGGCGCCGCAGATTCATTTCTTGCCTGTCATTCATTCCGGTCGGTCGGTTGATTGATTAATTGATGGAAAGGATGCGTTCACTGACTGATTGAAACGATGCGTTGATTGATTGATTGAAACAATACGTTAATTCATTGAAACGATCCGTTGATTGATTGATTGA
The DNA here is from genome assembly GCA_001579985.1 of Hypsibius dujardini. Lineage (NCBI taxonomy): Eukaryota > Metazoa > Tardigrada > Eutardigrada > Parachela > Hypsibiidae > Hypsibius > Hypsibius dujardini. The sequence goes on along the minus strand of LRSR01006664.1, from coordinate 3,937 downwards.
TCAGCTCGTCTGAACTGACATGTTCCCTTCCCTCCATCCAGGTATCACGTACGTCCTGTACGTCTTCTACCACATCTCCCGCAAGCCCCTCAGCGTGGTGAAGAATGTGCTGCATCGGCAGAACTGCTCAGTCTTCACCGCACCGGAGGATTACCTGATACCGGAAGACCGCTTGCACAACTGGTGCAGCTGGGAGCCGTTTGAGGACGACAAGACCTACAAGAATCTCTACGGATGGATGGACTTCACCTACCTGATGGCCTACGCCATCGCCATGTTCTTCGTCGGCGCGGTGGCGGAGCGCTGCAATCTGCGCTATTTCTTGACACTCGGGATGATCGCCGCCGGGGCGCTGACGGTGCTGTTTGGGATGGCCCGTTTTTGGGACATCCATCATCTGGCCTTCTTCTTCGCCGTGCAGTTGATTGGCGGTGCACTGCAGGTACGGTAAATATTGGGTGATGCAATGGATGGAAGGAAGGGTGACGTGGGTATCGTTACTCGTTAGCGTCCGGAGAGAACGGCTTGTCTGGCTGTATGACAAATATTTGTGGATGCTCTCGCTGGTGACGTCTATGTCTGTCTGCTTGTCTGTTTGCCTGTCTGCCCGTCTGTCTTTCTGTCTTGTTTTTTTATCTGTCTGTCTGATTGCCTGCCTGCCTCCCTGTCTGTTTTGTCTGCTTTCTTCTCAGCCTATCTGGCAGTCTTCTATTATGTCTGTCGGCCTGCCTCTTTGTTTGTCGCTCAGTGGCTCTGTCTGTCTGTGTATCTCTTAGTATGTTGGTCTGTTTGTCTTTCTGTCTGTCTGTCTGTCTGGTTTGAGTTTTTTTGGTCTATCTGCAAGATTGTATGTTTTGTCTTTCTGCATGCGTATTATACTTCTTGCATCTCGTTGCATTGTGAGCGACGTGAATCGCTTCTCTATCTGCATTTACAAATGATGAGATACAGGTTTTTTCCACTGGTTCCCGATCGATACATTCGATAGCTTTCTAATGGATTTTCGAGGTCAAGTTATATTGTGGTGCTATCGATTTCTTTGCTGAAGGGTTGACCGATTTGTTGTTGTATCTGATTTTGCTTAGTCGATCGTCATGGATTGGCACAGAGATTCCGTTCTTTTGTTTCTGTCTGTCTATCTGTCTGCCTGTCTGTCTACCTGTCTGTCTACCTGTTTGTCTGTTTCTCTGTCTGTCGCTCTGTATGTGCACCTATGTATCTTATCTGGTTAACTGACTTTCTGTCTATCTGTTTGTGTGACTGCCTATGTGCCTGTTTATTTACCTGCTTGACTCTTTGACTTCTGATCTGTCCAGGTACTGTACCTTCTGTCTGTTGTCTGTCTGCATTTCTGCGTGTCTGTATATTGTCCCGTCTGGGCTGGCAGAGTTTTTGGCTATTTATTTTTTGTTTGTGTCGCGCTCCGTCCCCCCAGATATTTACGTTTGGCAATAGCTCCCGTTCGAGATATCGTGTCTGTGTTGCGGTTCCCGATTATCTGATAACTTTTCTTTTCTAGGCGACTGGATTTCCCGCGGCGGTCGCCCTCGTCGGCAACTGGTTCGGCAAGCAGCGTCGCGGTCTCATTTTCGGCTTCTGGAATTCGCACGCCTCCTTCGGCAATATCCTCGGTTCCCTCCTGGCCTCCGTCTGGGTGGAGTCCAACTGGGGCATCTCCTTCATTGTGCCCGGCTTCACCATCGTCGCCGGCGGCATCATCGCCTTCCTCTTCATCATAGTGGAGCCGCAAGACGCCGGGTTCCCGCGCCAGAATGGGCCCGCTCCGGTGGAAGCCCAGCCGGCGATTGTTATCAACAAGAACGGCTCACATGAACTCAGTCAGTTCTTGCCCAAAGATTCGGCTGCGCAGATTCAGAATGTTGCACCGATAGTGGTGGAAGTCGTGGAAGATACTCCTTTGAAGTTCTGGCAGGTCCGTCACACGTGAATGTCTCCCTGTCTGCCTGTCTATCTGTCTGCCTGCCTGTCTACCTGTATGTCTGTCTGTCTATCTGTCTGCCTGCCTGTCTCCCTGTCTGTCTGTCTTCATGACTGACTCTTCTCTTCTCCTCTTCAGGCTTTCATGATCCCCGGTGTGATTGAGTATGCCCTGTGCATGTTCTTCGCCAAGGGTGTCGCCTATACCTTCCTTGTCTGGCTGCCGGTCTACATCAAGATGACTCTCGCCGGCAGTGGCAACGCCGGCGCCGGGTACATGTCTACCTTCTTTGACATTGGCGGCATCGTCGGCGGCATCCTGGTCGGCGCCATCTCTGATCTGTGGGGAGCGCGTGGACTCATTTCCGGCGTGCTGATGTTCATTGCCGTGCCGATTATGGGCCTGTTGCTGATGTTCGGCCATCACAGTTACGCCGTGTTGGGAGTGCTATTGGTGTTGACTGGACTCATCACGGTGGGACCGTATTCCATCATTGCCACGGCCGTCGCGGCGGATTTGGGGACCAGTCTGAAGGGAAAGTCGAAGGCTGTGGCCTCCGTATCTGGAATTATCAACGGTAAGGCAGAAACACATTCAGTCACATATTACGTACACCACAGGCACATATGCCGACAGACAGACAGACAGACAGACGGACGTATAGACAGACAGACAGGCAAGCAGACAGATAGACATAGGAAAAGACACAGGCAGGCAGGCAGACAGACAGACGGCCGGACAACCAACCAGACATTCAGACAGACACACAGAAAACCAGTGAAAATTGACTAAGGCAGTCTTGTCTGTTCACCGTCAGGTATGGGATCTTTCGGAGCCGCTTTCGGACCGCTGATCGCCGGTGCTATCTCCACGGCGGCATCTCGCTTCGACCCGGAAACCGGCAAGAAGACCTACGAGGGATGGAACGAGGTGTTTTACTTCCTTATCAGCGCGCAGTTTTTCGCCTCACTCTGCCTGTCGCGGCTCATCTTTCGTGAGATTGTCCGGATGCGAAACTCCCGGAGAAACCCAGCAGCAATCTAAAAGATGGGAGGGAGAGAGATACGCGGCGTGTCGTCTTACCCGGCAGACATACCCCACCCTGAACTTGACTCAACGAGAGAGTGAAAGAGAAATATCCTTCAAATTATCTTCTGTTGTTCCCTTTTTTGCTGTGTTATCATCGCTCACCGTTTGTAATGTGGACTGTTTCTCTGTCAGACACCTAGACACATCCAGACAAAGACAAAGAGACAGGCAGACACATCCAGACAAAGACAAAGAGACAGGCAGACACATCCAGACAAAGACAGAGACAGGCAGACACATCTAGACAAAGGCAAAGAGACAGGCAGACAGATAGACAGACTGACAGACAAATGGCTGAGCCTTTCAGGTAGACGACGATAATCTCTCTCTTCCCTTTAGACTTGCTACTAACTACCCTTTACTACACACACACTTTACGGTGCATTTGCTTTTCTCTCCTCGGTAAGGCGCGATTTGGTTTTGGTTTTCTTCTTATTTATTTGTTTACCTATTTATGTGATTGATTGGTTGATTGGTTACTTGTTTATCGTATATGGAGACTATACCGGCGCTTGTCTGCTTCGACAGTTTGTGTAGTAGTATTTGCGATACAAATTGGACTTATTTTTTGACTTGCACTATGTGTAATGTTCTGCTTACGATTTTACTACTACTGTGCCGTGGTAGTCCCACTGCTTGGGTTTCCCCGTACTGTACCTACCGACTGTGAGTCTGTTACTGGTGGCGAAATAAATGGTCAAGGCATGGAGGCTAACGTGGCAATTCCCTCTGCTGCTGTTGTGACAGACAGACACTCAGACACACACACACAGTCAGACAGACAAACAGACACTCAGACACACACACAATCAGACAGACACACAGACAGACAGACACACAAACAGACAGACAAACAGACAGTCAGACACACAAACAAACAGACAGACAGACAGACAGACAGACAGACAG
>LRSR01006663.1:0-13769 GCA_001579985.1 Hypsibius dujardini | reverse complement strand
CATCTGGTCAGTTGTCTTAACAGTTTGCTGTCTGTCCATTTGTCTCGTTGTTTTATCTACGGTTAGTGCATTATCCCAATACGCTAGGAACTGTAAAGAAAATAGACACAAAAGGGAAGCAAGAGCAGGGTACCGGTCCATGAGTCAAAGAACTCCTATACCATCACAACACCTGGAGTCAAGGAAACAAACGTATCCTTTTAAAGTCAATACCCCATATTCCGTACCCATAGAGCTCCGTAGTAGAAAAATTATACAGACTGCACATCAATTAGAGATTCAAAACAAAATTAAAAAAATTATCATAACAACGGCAGTAATATTTAAAACTTTACACAAAGCCCATTGTATCTTTTCCATTGTCTAAAGCCAGCTCCAAATCGCAGGAAAAGTCGCCAAATCCGGCGGCATCGTTGGAATAGGTGGTTCCCAAGGTGAGTGAAGGAGTGCAGGTTTTTGCGGTCGGTAAATAACGCTGGCCGCCAACGTTGAATGTGATCTGAAAAAAATTGGAAAACCACTCTGGGAATACGAATATGAAAGGTAATCTCTCCGAACAATAAGATTTATCGCAACATCCTGGAAAAATACAGTATAACGTACCTCTATCTTCTTTACCAGCGGGACATTCGCGAAACCGACGATATACCTCATCAACTCTTGAATCTTTTCCTTACCAGCAGCACTCACGAATCGGACAAAATGCCCATATGCGGCAAACTTTGACGCCTGACGCGTCGATGGCTTGATCACCTCTGCAAGTAATTCCGCCCCCGTTTGCACCGTTCGCCACAGCATAACCTCCAGATGTTCCCACACATGCATGGCCTGAATCTCCTACAGCAACCAACAGGAAAGGAAAGTTTACAGCACAACTTTTAATATGACTAGATTCCATCCAAACAGAAATGTTTACCTGCAGGACACTGAGTTGGTTGAAGCCTTCTTTCATCAAGCTGAGATTTCCAGAGCGGAAATCATACAGAACAGTTCGGGCGATTTTCATGATGGTCTCTTCTTTCGTCAAACCCTCCCACTTCACCGCCTGCAACGCAAAAGAAATTAACACAACAATTTTGTCTGCCGATGATACAGCTAGATTACGAAGGGATGAACAGACAGATAATCATTCGGAGTCAGCGGCAAACAAGATTCGCAAGTAATAATGAAACTCACGCTATAACGAACAAGTTCCGAGTTCGCCTCCAACCACTCCTTCAATCCCTCAACGTGATGAACGAAATCAGATTGAAATTCGCTGTTACGTACGGCGTCAATGAAGTTCCCGGCAACACAATTAACATAGCGCACACAACTGACCTCCGGTGGCATGTCCAGCATATAGCGAAAAACAGATCGATCCAGCTGAGTGGGGAACGGACCGCGGTGAACCAGACAAATAAAGAGAAGCTTGCCGAGACTTTTGAAGTAGTTGGGCTTGGAGCTGTCTGTTTCTTGGAGAATGTGGGTAACCGTCATCACGCCGTCGTCGCTATTCCCCACAAAGAGTGATCCAACGGTAAGAGGGTCGCGGTGAAGCATGACTTTTGACCAGAATTGGCTGAAAACATCCCTGAATGGTCCATCTAGGTCACAACCCCTGCAACAATAAAATTATGTAGGTAACGTGTATTAAAAACGCATGTCAACACTAATGCAAATAATGGGGTTTGAATCAAGATTTTCATTATCGCCATGTGACCAAAGTAATTTTAATTTAAAGTAAATATATTGATGCTTTATTAAATTACTACTATCTGTCATTTTAAACCAATTTAGACTCAATATCACCGATGGTTTAAAATAAGTTTATTGTAATGTTTACAATTAAATCAAGCGAAAAATCAACATGTAAACAGGCATCTGATTTTTACGTTAAATCAGAAATCATTTAATTTAAAATATAAAAATAAGTTTGGTAATTTGAAAACATAATTTAAATTAACGTCAACACAAGTACCAATTATTTCAAATCTCACTCTTGATAGTCCATTATCGGCCTAACGTCGAACCGTTGTGGCTGCTGGGCAACACCTCGGAAAACATCTTCCACGAGAGACTCTTTCTTAATATACCACACCAGACCCGTTCCAACCGGGCGACCGATGACTTTGCGCTGGAACACCTTGTACATCTCCATCACGGGGTCAAAGTCCTCGTCATCTGAGTCCACCAGAACGTCATGCGAAATAGCACGGCGGGGTGTAGGCATTGAGATGAGCGCCTCATCAGGATCACGAACTGAGTTCAGCGCATCCACGAGCTGCCGGGTACTGTGCAGTGCATGGCTGCTATCGCCTAGAAGATAAACCGGTAGAAAATAATGTTATTGCACGACTGGCTGACTCCCTGATTTTCTGACTGACCGACTGACTCTGATCGACTGACTCTGACCGACTGACTCTGACCGGCTGATTCTGACCGGCTGACTCTAACCGACTGACTCTGACCGACTGACTCTGACCGACTGACTCTGACTGATTGACTCTGACCGGCTGACTCTAACCGACTGACTCTGACCGTCTGACTCTGACTGATTGACTCTGACTGATTGACTCTGACTGATTGACTCTGACCGACTGACTCTGACCGACTGACTTTGACCGACTGACTCTGACCGACTGACTCTGACCGACTGACTCTGACCGACTGATTTTGACCGACTGACTCTGACTGATTGACTGACCGGTTGATTCTGACCGAATGACTCTGACCGGCTGACTCTGACCGGTTGACTCTGACCGGCTGACTCTGACTGACTGACTCTGATCGACTGACTCTGACCGACTGATTCTAACCGACTGACTCTAACCGATTTAAGTTGTCCAATTGACTGACTGACGGACTGACTTTACCGCATCGAGAAATGGACGCTGTAGAGGAACTGCTGTTTCGCTGTTCATCGTCCTCGTCATCGGAAAACAGACTTAGCCGGCGTCTTTGTCGGTTGTTTGATTGAGCGGACTGCGGAGACGAGGACAGAGATTCATCTGGAATTTCGATTGGACTCAGGCTTGGCGCAGGGAAGAACGGTCGGACCAATCGTCTGAAACAGATGACAACAGTTCAGATAAGCAAAGGTAGCTTACGAGTGGTCGGAATGGAATTACACACCCCGATTTCCTTTACATTTGTTTTTATAAATAATAAACTTAATATGTGGATATTAGAAAAATGCAGGATTTGTTGAGAGCATCCTGTTGTAACAATATAGACCTAATTATTTTTTCTTTGTTTTATCAAACGCATAAACCTGGGCGGGGGCAGCGCGTCGAAATCCCCGTCGTCGGATTCATTTTCATCTAATCCAGGAACAGTTAGACGGGAAGAAGCCGGTCCAATGTAAAGACGGCCACTGTTTTTCGTCCCGATCCTAAACGACAAAACTCATTATAATGTACAGCATTGCATGCGGTATTCGGAATTCGTCTTTCGACCCTCTCACGCACGAAAGAAATTTGAACCTTAATTTTTCTCTCAAAAGGAGACGTAACTGTCAACAAATAATAACAATGAACGTTTATTATGGTTAAATAAAACTATCAAAATTTTCAATTGATAAGCCTTTAAAATAAAATGTATTCAACTATATTAAATAAGCATATTAAATAAATATATTATGTTAAAACAACATGAACTACAAAAATATTTGCCTTGAAATTAAAATGTATTTTTGCTTTTTTATTTAACAATACACGTGCATGAAACAGCTTTGGAAGGTGGAAGAAACTTACGCTCTCAATGCAGCTAAGTCCCAACCGAAACGTGGCTCCTCAATCAGAGTGAGAGAGCTAACTCGGCTTCCAGCGCCCCCTCGATAAACCACCCAATCAATCAAGCCGGCAGCACCAAACATTTCCCGGATTAGGCGGTTGCAGGCTGCCGGAGTTCCGTCATTTGTTCCGCCGCCAAACTGAAAGGTTTTCACCAACCCCGCTTTCTTCAGCAGCGCGTATCTGCAGAACAAAAGGGCAAAGACTAAAATAAATCAATAAATAGTTCTCTTTTACTCTTTAATAGTTAAAACGTTTGTTCAGTTGTTTGAATAGTAAAAAATTAAAAATTAAAAGTACAAAACATTTAGTAAGCCGTTTTGTTCAGTCAATCAATCAATTTACAGGATAGATGCATGAAAATTGGCTGATTTTTTAATGTTCAATCGATCAATCAATCGTAATGGCTTCTTGAACAAAGCAAAAAAGTTCTTCAATTCTCAACTTTTTAACGAAAGCGACAAAATCTTATGAAAACAATTTAGCAAGTTTTTAAAAGCATTCGAACCGTTTGCTAGAATTGATTGCAAAAAATTTGGTCTTCAAATTAGGTTTTCAAGCAAACAGCCGACATCAACCAATCAAGCAACCGTTCAATCGACCAATATAACAACGATCAAATCAGCAAATCAAGCGCAAGATAACATAATAAACAGGGAACTGTACCTGGTTCCTTCCCCTCGGGACTCTTTAACAGACTGTGGATTTTCAGCAGGCAACTCCGGAACCACAATAACCGTGGGAAACCACATGGCAGTAGGCGGTCGCCCAATCGGTTTTCTTATGGTAGCTAGAGCAGGAAGAGCCGAAACGGCGATTTCGGGACGAGGGGCACTCATCAGAAGGCTGTTCCTGTTGTTGGTGGGTGCTGCTGGAAGCCTTCGCTTGACTGGGAATGATGCGGAGAGACCTGACGCACTTCCACGGAACGCGTTGAAATGAGACTGCAATCCTCCATTTCGGTTCAAAGATGTCAGCGCCGGCGCTGACTTCACCTAAAAAAGCGTGAGAATATGAACTCCTGCATTCCTCTGGAACTACCCAATATTTTTTTACCTCCAAGGTCTTGTGAAAGGAATCTAAATGATCACACGCGGCACAATTTTCGGCATTCGAAAAGGAACTCTTGAATCTCTGGCAGCCAACGCAGCCCGTGTGCGCGCATTCGCCAAGATTTTTGGGATTCCGAGGATCAACCGAGTCCGTAGACACAACAACAGGTTGCGCATCCATGGGAAGATAAGCGAAAATACAGAAAGCCGCAGGAAAAGCACAAAGAACTGGAAACCCAAGAACTGGGAGATCCACGAAAATCCGCGAATTACCGGAAGTTACTGTACGCTGCCGATCTCAAGGGCCGGTTATGCCCCTACCCCGCTGGTTCACATCAAGCTTGAGCGGATTGTTCAATTCCGTTCACTTGTCTGTGATTGGCCCGTTGGTTTTTGCCTGACAGGCGATGCTACCTTGATTGATTGAAATCAAAAATTTTAACTCAATGAAATTTAAGTGAATCTGAATGAACAACCAAGCGAGCGACGGAACGTGTTTTCGGGCCGGACCTAAAATCGACCCTTGAGATCGGGAGCGTACAGTAATAATAAAAATCTTCGGCCCCCACCCCCGGTTTAGAACCCCGGCTCATAGCTCCGCCCCAACATGCCTCTACAGCAAAACCACAGCCAATCCACAATTGCGAAAAATTAAATTAATAATTCATTATTTAATTTTGGTTTAGCAAAAAGCTGGGAGAAAATGATTTCGGTTTAGCAAAAAGCTGGGAGAAAATGATTTCGGTTTAGCAAAAACCTGGGAGAAAAATAAATAATTAATTCATTATTTAATTTTGGTTTAGCAAAAAGCTGGGAGAAAATGATTTCGGTTTAACAAATAGCTGGGAGAAAATGATTTCGGTTTAGCAAAAAGCTGGGAGAAAATGATTTTAGTTTAGCAAATAGCTGGGAGAAAAATAAATAATTATTTCATTATTTAATTTTGGTTTAGCAAAAAGCTGGGAGAAAATGATTTCGGTTTAGCAAATCGCTGGGATGAAATGATTTTAGTTTAGCAAAAAGCTGGGAGAAAACTAAATAATTGATTCATTATTTAATTTCGGTTTAGCAAAAAGCTGGGATGAAATGATTTTAGTTTAGCAAAAAGCTGGGAGAAAATGATTTCGGTTTAGCAAATTTAGCTGGGAGGAAATCATTTCTCCTTAGCAAATTTAGCTGGGAGAAAATGATTTCGGTTTAGCAAATTTAGCTGGGATGAAATGATTTTGGTTTAGCAAAAAACTGGGAGGAAATGATTTCTCCTCAGCAAATTTAGCTAGGAGGAAATGATTTCGGTTTAGCAAATTTAGCTGGGAAGAAATCATTTCGCCTTAGTAAATTAGCTGAGAGGAAATCATTTCTCCTTAGCAAATTTATCGTGTGTAAACTCGAAACCTTTTGAAACGCAGGGCGCTCCATACAAAATTTATCAGCCAATGATATTCACATCGCGACCTCACTTTGAAATATTTATGGTCTTACTGTTTCTGGGATTAGGAGTCCATCGGTGATGGTTAGTCGGTGTGGGAGATCGACGATGCACTGATCGAGACCGAGGTCGAGTGTGTGGGTTCGACCGTCAATTGGCGGTAAAGTACCCCAGTTGATCGAAAACATCGTCGCGACCTTGACCGTGGGGTCGGACCATGCTGACGTGAAGCGGATTTTGAACGGGGAGGAGGGGCTGGATGAATCTGACGTGACAACTCAGCGTCCAGACGAAATTGGATGTTGGTGGAGAGGCGAGTTGCTTTTTTCTGTTCGTGAAGGAGCTGTTGCAGGACAGAGCGGGCCTCTAGTTGAAGTGAGACAAGATCACGCAATCAACCATTAAAGTCAATGGGTAAGCGGTTAATGCAAAAGGAACCCTTCGATTTTTTTCTCGCCTAGTCCAGGGCTTGAGGGCAGCCAAAATATATTTCTAAAATGTACATATTTAGTTCACTATAAGTGAAAACAAATTCAGGCAGATTGGCATGTCGGCTACCGTTCCGATCCCTTGTAAGTTTGGACCCTGAACATTAAGTTTGAACCCTGAACGACTTTTGAAACGAGTGAATTTATACAGAGTGGATAGCGAATTAAAACATGACGATGTGTGCGACTTTCAGGAATTTTAAGTTTGCTTAATAGACTACACAAACAGGCTCTCTCGGTGGCGACGCGGAAATGAGTGGCTTAAATGTTCTACGTCTCAACCGTCTTCACTTGGCAGTCCGCAAAGTCGCGTATTTTGTCCACTCGATACACATACAGGGGTCACCACGAACATTGAATAGTTTTCAAACGGTGGCCACGCAAACTGAGCACAACTGACGCTGACCTCACAAATGACAGAAACGCCATACCTAAAGCCTCAATTAAGTTTATGATAAAAACTATTTTTAATCTCAAGCAGGAAGCCTCAATTAAGTTTATGATAAAAACTATTTTTAATCTCAAGCAGGAAGCCTTCCTGGGGTCGCTGACTAAAATGGCCAATTTTGCTTTTTAACACGGGCTCAGTGGGTTGATTGCTTCATTACCTGATTATGTTAGTGAATTCTTTGAAATTCTGCCTTTCCATCAAGTGGTTCTAGAGGCAGTGTAGCAAACAAAATAACCGTAAAAGAATAACTCATAAAATAGTTGCTTTCTATGAAACTCAAAATGTTATAGGGGCGGAACTAAAACGATGTTAATGTGTAGAAAGTACTTGTTTTCGCACTTTTGCGCGAATTATTTTTTCTCAAAAATTTCCTGCTGCATTTCAAGAACCAGTAGAAAATGGTTTTTATAGAAAAACTATGTCATGATAACTTACAATGAGCGGTTTTTTGTTTAGCTCCAAACACGATTGGCGGAACTGAAGTTCGTAGTATACTTTTCGGCTTAAGTTGGCGGATACAAAAGTACCACTTTCAGGACAAAATTCCTCAAAACCTCAATTATTGTCAGATTCGTTTCAAATTAAATTTTAGCTAATCTTAACTTACTGCCCTCCTTGCCACTGAAATTTTATTTTATTTTCCCACACTCTTGGATGTTGGAGGGAGTGACAAATATTATTCAATATTCGTGGAGACCCCTGTAGTATAGTGGGACTTTTCTATACATTACAATGACATTTTTGGACATCATCCCATTCCTAATTCAATATGAAATCGATTGGCAGTAGCAAAATAGTACTTAGAAATCTGGGGGCGAAGCGAAGTGTATGTTCGGAAATAGGACTGGGAATGCTGGAGTAGCGGATCGGAAATTGACCATAACACCGCCCCAAAAATAATTGAATTGGCTGATGCCAATCGATTTCAGGAAACCTCTCAGTGTCTAGAAAAGTATATTTTAGTATATAGGAAAAGCCCTATTATAATGGAGTTGCCGCCTTGGTCCTCAATCAGAATTCTGCAACAATTCAATTGGCTCCTAGTCGACTGCGAAGCTCTCTAGAGAGTTTTATAGGCGAATCCTGGTCAACCGACTGTGGTGACCATCTGACTGGCAGCACAACAAAGACCACACATAATTGACAAGTTCTCAGGTTACAATCCCATAAAACTCTGTACACCTCCTATTAAATAAAAATCCTTCTCCTTACCACTATTGCAACCCAAAGTATATAAACTAGCAATCGATGCGATCGATGGAAAGACCGAGGAGCTCACAAGGAACCTATTACCAGTGCAACTCCGATCGCAACCAAACTTTTTTCTTAAATACTATGTCTCCAGTCATAATTTTAACAAATATGACTCTCGGCAAAGAGTTTCCCGTTTAACTTGGAGAAATTCAGGAAGATCTCAATTGGCGCACGTACATTGCAATAGTCATGAGCGCTTGATTGAATAATTGAATAAACGCTTAATTGAGGGCACGTAACGGCACATACTAAAGCATGTGCTGTGCGCGTGTGCTGTGCTGGTTGTGTACTCAAGTACAATGCAGTGCAGTATTAATACGGTATCTTCTGGACAATTTTTTTAACAAAACAATTTTTTTTAAGTAGCTAAAGCTAGATTTTAGTTTAAGAAATATAAATAACTAGCAAACGATGCGATCGATGGAAAGACTGAGGAGCTCAGTCAATTGCAGTTTTTAACTGTTACTGAGCGAACTTCTTACAACTTCGAACGCTCGAACTTGATATACTGTACTGTCTCAATAATTTGGTGCTGCGTTTTAGAGCCACCCGTAGATTTTGACTGCACACACTGTGCTTTACTGCAGTCAGAATATATGGTGGATCTAAAACTTAGCACCAAATGTTCGAAACAGTACAGTATATCAAGCTCGAGCGTTCGAATTAGGATCCACCGCATATTATGACTGCAGTGAAGCACAGTTTGTGCAGTGATAATGTACGGGTGGGTCTAAAACGCAGCACTAAATTATCGGAAAAAGTTGTGTACATAGCTAAAGGTTGTGTGCGTAGCAATTGATAATTAAAAAGGTTGTGTGGGTTGTGAGCATAGCAAACGGTTGTGTAAGGTTGTGGGCATAGCTCTCTCCAAATCAATTTTATCCTTTCCAGTCTATCGACTGTGATCCCGAAATGGGAAATGCCGAAATCGTAGCTGATATTTCCATTGAAAACCATCTCAACGAACCCGTCGAATGGAGTTGTGTTCGTAGAGTAGCCATTGGGTATGACGGTGACAATACAGCTGAAACAATAAAGAACACGATTTCTTATAAGTAATATTTATATCCGATTAAGAGGTAATCTAAATGAGCACGAACGGAGTTTTTGACCGGCGACAAATCTACTGGATGACTGTGTCATAATACGGAGTTTTGGCAATCTGCAATTGGAGGCAATATTCACTATAACGTATCGTCAAAAGATATATATCTATGTTTAGATGTTTTAGTTGTGGCAGCGTCTACGTTCTCTGGGATGGCGAACTGCAACATCTTGAGCGACATACTTTACATATGTGCATCCGAACAAATTGCCGGCACGTGTCGGTGGCTGACCAATAGCCCGTCTACGGTACTATATATATATAAAGAATTTGACAATGTTGCGTTATGTTTATTCTAAATAACAACCCTGCGCGTGACATCAAAAGTGAAGTAAAGGAGGCAATTTGTAAAAGGTGGGGGGAAGTGGGTGGTGGTGGGTGGGTCCTGAGTAAATTGTGGGTGGATTTAGGTCTTTTGGTCTAAAGGTCTCTATTGGCTTATCCACAATTTTTCTCCCATTGTTCCTTCGAAACTTCCACTTCAGTCCACCCCCCTCCAAATTTTTTTACGGTGTTCTCAGGGCGCGAAGAAACAATTGTTCGCTGAATTGATACTAGTAGAAGCATAGAATCAGACAAATATGTCAATGTCAGGCCGAAGACATCGATCGACAAGTTAAGCCCACGGAACTCAATAGAATAATGACATTTTGCGAAGATATGAACAGTTTCAAATATTTTAGCGATCGCAACAAAATATCCAACATTCCTTTTTATAGCATGGCCTCCTGTTTCTGACATCACAGTACTGAGCCTGTATATAGAGTTTTCCCATCTATTTCTTCTGGATGAAACTCTGGTCACTGAATACAAATTCGTTTGTTTAATGGGTTACATACAAATATAACTATGTGTATCGAGTGGACCACATACGCGACTTTGCTGACTGCCAAGTGAAGACGGTCGAGACGTAGAACATTGAAGCCACTCATTTCCGCGTCGCCACCGAGAGAGCCTGTTTCTGTAGTCTATTAATCAAACTTAAAATTCCTGAAAGTCGCACACATTGGCATGTCTTAATTCGCTATCCACTCTGTATAAATTCACAGGAGACGCGCGACGTAATGGCACCTTCTTATCAAACTGCCGCCCGTCCCCGTTACCAGTATTAAGTAAATGCACAAACTTATCTGTTTAAGTAAAACAAACAAAAACATGCGGACCGCCAACTGCAATGCTGCTTGGTTTTATCACAAGCCGTAATATTAGCAAAGTTGTAGACTTGATTAATGCAAACATAAAGGTCAAACGCTGTGAGAATATTTAATGCAATCGACTGTTATTCAGTCCTGATTCCACAAGTCATTTTCTTTCTTTCTGTACAGCAAACACTAATTCATTGTCTCTCACCTGAAGAATTTCGTCAAGTCTTACATGCATTAGTTACTATGGCTCTTTTAGAAATTGATAGTCCCGAGTCTTCGCTCGGCATGTTCCTGGTACTTCGGTCAGACGATAAATCCTATTATAACAAATTCCGAAGTATCATTGTTCCCCTTGTCCTCCCCGTATCTTCTTTGGAGGATTTGCGCTCGACCGCCGAACGGCTCAATCCTCTCCTCCGGCACGCGACCTGGCGGATTGATTTCGGATTTATTGCACCAGTATGCTGGCCTAAAGATAGTGGAGATGCGGTAGTTGAAATTAGATGCAGCACACCCTCATCCAACTACGCAGAAGGTAAGCATTGTGATGCTTACGCGTATCTTTGCCTCAGAAGATATTTTGATCCTTGTCGCTTTATCACCAATTGGCGGTATGGCTATTTCAATCACACGAGCGGCTAGAACTAGCCTTAACTCACAGTTACAATCGTTCGTTGGGAAGACATTAAAATTGTTACAAACTGATTTCACAAACACGCTGCATCCTAAAGTCTTCGAGTACAATTCCCATTTGGAGCCCTGATGCTAAAATGTGTTTTCCCTTTTTTTTCTTGCAGCGCGGCAGCTCGTGTGCGTGGGCACGTATATGCCGGGCACTTGGCACAAGGATTGCTCGTTTTATGCGTTCCGCAATTCTAGTCAGTCCGAACGTGACGTCATCTATGTCACTAACTGCAAGCAGGGCCTTCTGATCTCCACCATCTGGACACAGATCTCACTCCAACCTCAAGATCGCTCCGCCACCACCGCGTCTTTTCAACCCTTCGGCATTATCAGTGTCCAGTTCATCGAGCGGCTCTTGCTGGACATTGAAGACAGTGAATACGTGAAGCCAACGTCTCCATGGTTCTTTAACATACCATCGTTTCCGCCCATTGTGGGAGCGAACAAGGAGAAGATACCCTTCACGTTACCATTTTTATCGGCGGGAAAGATTTCACCAAACACCACCGATTATTCACTACTCTGCCAGCCTAGCAACAGAATCACTGCAGTTGAGACGCGGCAAGAGCAGCAGGCAGTGAGATACATCATTTCCCTTCTCCCACATTTCCTCCCCAACGGGATTGAGAACAATACCGGACCGGGAACTATAATCAGCTACAATACGATGAACAGCATCTGGAGAAGTAAATTTAAGGAAGTTGCGGATAACGAAAAGTGGCCACAGGCTTTCCTCTACTCGGCAAGACTGGATCTCCAAGGAACCTTTTGCCGAACGGAGCACAATGGGGTAAAGATAGCCAACCTGCAAATACAACTGAATTCTAACACGTACAGTCACGTGGAAATGTCGGTAAATCAGAGTGGACGACAGCCACCGTGTCCTGAATTTCTAGCGAATGCCTTCAACACTAGTACAACTTTACGACAAACGGTCTGTATTGTCCCGGCAAACTACACGCATAATCCGTACAAACCGGTGATCATGCAACAGCATGCCAAAAAGACCAAAAAACCCTCTGGTAGGAAAAACGAACTTTAGCATGTGGTGAAAGTTTTACCTGCAGTTAACGATGTTTTGCGTCCTCCTTAACAATTACGTGATTGTGAATTGTGGAAAAGCAGGCCACAACGTCCAAAAAACCTCCTGGAAGGAGAGACGAGGTTGAGCATCGAATCAAATGCCAAAATAGGAACGCTAATCAGCTACGACACGATCAACCAAAACTGGCAGACGAAATTTAAGGAAGCTGCCGACAACGAAAAAAGGGCAAACGTTGTCCTCAATTCGGCAAGACTGGATCTCCCAGCAACGTATTCCCGACCGGAGCACCGTGGGGAACGGATGGTCAACCTGCAGATACAACTGAGTAAGCACTCGTACAGTTACGTGGAGATGCCGGCAATCCGGCCCGGCCGACTTCCACCGTGTTCCGAATTTCTAGAGAGTGTCTTCAACACTAGTATGGTTTTCCAACAAGCCGTCCGCATTGTCGCCACAAACGACACGCATAATCCATACGACGCCGTGATCTTGGAAAAGCTGGCCACAACGACAAAACAACCCTCAGAAAGAAAAGACAATCTTTAGTATGTGGTGACTGTTCTACCGATAGAGATCAGAAACGTTGCCTGTCTCATGTCCTTCCTGACAATTATGTTTACTCGTACGTATAATGATTAATACCTCCCAAGTCATACTAATATGTTTTAGGTTAGGCTGAGGCTGGTCATGATGGGCTTCCACATGTGATCAGGGGCTCATTTAGGGTTCTCAAAAGTCGGAACCAGGACCCCTCCTGGGAGGGCGAGGGGGTGACTAAAGGAGCCAAATGCATTTTTTTCAAACTTAATTCAAAATTTCAACAATTACTCTTGATTATTTCAAACTAGTGGCGATGTGAAGGTCTGATTTTTAAAGGCTTTCCGGACTTCTAAAACAGTTTAAAAAATGTCATTTTCCCCTCAAATTTGGACTATTTAGTCTTTAAGGTTTCTAAACCTCCTTTTCGTAGTGATTATTAGAGAGCTCATATTGAACCCTAACAAACTTTAATTTCAAGAACAAATGAAGTTTCTGAAACTGTGTTTATCTCCCAGGGGCCTTGGAAATTTAACCTACCAAACCCCACAAACTTTAAAATCATCAGGAACAACAGGCCAAATTTCGGGTTCAAATTAAAAAACATGCATGTTGCCCTTTTGCCCACCTCCTGGTCCTATCATGGGGAGTCCTGATGGTAGTTTGTAAATAACTTTAAACGAGCCTTGGCTGTATTTAAGCTTTGTTGGGGCGTATCATTTTGGTACTACAATTAATTTATAGATTTTGACGTAGATTGTTCCGAACGCCAACATAACATAAATAAACCGATAAAGGTAGTGCTG
>LRSR01006661.1:0-28707 GCA_001579985.1 Hypsibius dujardini | reverse complement strand
GCGCACATCAGAAATTCAGATTAAAAGAAAATACTAGCGAGTGAAATGTAGGGCATATAGAGCCATGCGGCCACTGGTCAATCCCGTGTAAAGTGACCCATTCCAGGACACTCGCCTGATGTGTACGGTCAGTATCACGGTGCCTTCTCTCGTCAACAGATGGCGCAAGGAGCACTCAGGGCCAACTCTTGATCACACGCGACGCGAGGGGAAAAAACGAACCGAAAAAAAACGTTCGTCGGCGGAATTAAATTTTTGAGCGAAAACACCGTCTAGAACGCTGCACAATCTACGCGCAGATCCCATATTGGAATTCCGAGCTGGAAACAAGTAGTGAGCCGAAGGACAGCTGCTTTTTATTGTTTCACCGTAATCCTTCCCGACCAACAGCCCAGTTTGCGGCCTGATCCGTCTATCAGCCGCACTTCCATATCGTAAGTTCCCTGCAAAACATCAATACCTTTACCTCTAATACTACTAAAATATTACTAATATGGACCTCCGAAAAATAAAAAAAGGAGAATACTCGACAACTTACCGCAACATTAGTTGAAGCGTGCGGTATTTTAAAGCGCACACTCGATGCGCTATGCGAGCCCCGAGAAAAGTTACAAAGCTCTCCGGATCCCGCCATGCGGCAAATATTTTCGTACGTACTACCATACAAAGATAGTGCAACATATTAGAAACAACAACAAATGGGCAGACCGTATGTGACTTGTAAGTAAGAAAAGGAGCAAATGCCATATTAAGCAAGACAAAAAAGTCCTTTTTCGAAGACGACACACGAAGACACGACGTGCAACTGAACGTGAGATCGTGTGTGAGTCATATTAAGCAATATGCGTCAAGACACAAAAGTCCTTTTCCGAACACGACACACGAAGACACGACGTGCAACTGAACGTGAGATCGTGTGTGAGTCATATTAAGCAATATGCGCCAAGACACAAAATTCCTTTCCCGAACACGATACACGAAGACACGACGTGCAACTGAACGTGAGATCGTGTGTGATTTACACCAACGGCCTCACGAATTCACGAGCAAGTCGGCATTTCGTCGTGAAGTTGTGTGCAGCAAGACACGAGCACACATCACACGAGGTCTTACCATTGGTCTGTTCGCTTTCTGTTCCACAGTCGAGCGCCTCATGTCTTCGTGTCTTCATGTCATTGTGAGTTTGGTGTCATGGCGCATATTGCTTATGATGAAAGGGTTCATTACGTCAACGTACCACGATCCAATGTTATTCACACACGGCACCTGGATGCGAAAGAATCCAAGGGACTTGGAGAATTTAAGCTCCGCTTTGACCGGCTTGCTGACATCCCCGAGAACGTCCCATTGAGCGTTGATCAGGAGATCCTGCCCGGGGTGGATTTCGCCCGGGCTGAGGTCGAGGCTTTTGATTTTAACGGTTGCACTGCCGTCTAAATAAAAATCAATTATAAAATTTATTAGAAGAAATCATCTTCTTCAATGTGTCGGAAGGGCTTTACAGGAAGTGGAATTTTTCAATCCTCTTACCGCAGCTGGAGAGGCCGAGTGACCAGACAGAACCGGCGGCAACCGACAGAACCACAAGAATAACAGGCAATATTCCGCTCATATTAGAAACGAAGAGTAAGTATGTGATCCCTTAATGAGGACACGTTATACTGAAGACTATATGAGAAACTTCGAGGAACAAATTGGAAGACTATATAAAACTACAAGGAACAAATTCAAAGGCTATAAGAGAAACTACAAGGAACAAATTCTAACGGCACTGAGAATGCAGCCAAATAAAATTTCGTCAGTGGACACTTGGAACTCAAATGATCTCTCAGCATCTTTTTAAAGACGCGGATTGTCATGTCATTGTGCTAATGTTGTGCTATGCTTATCAACTGTTTTCTTTTTTGCCATTCGAACCGAAAATGATTGGCGCTCAGCAGCAGCTGTCGCCGATTGAAAGCCAGTCAAGCGGTGCATCCTCGCAGGCTGCATCCTCGCGCGGTACTTCGGGTGTATAATCCGCGCGTCGGACTCTTTTTCCTCCCCTCCTCTCTATATATCGCACAGCTTTTTGCGCAGTGCGTCAAGCAGCGTTTCGAACAGTCCTAATGACTGGCTGAGGGGTCGCATCGTTTTGCAAAAACTCGAACGAGCGAACGGCGCAGTTTATTTTTAGCTGATCGAAACACACGCTCGACACAACAGATAATTAATCCTAGAACAGAAATTTTGAGAAATTTCCATTTGAAATTTCCATTCCATTTGAGACGTGGAACAATTTAGCCCAGCATGGTGACAATACACCGATCAAACACTTGACTGCGCGTAGGACTACCGTATTCCCCCGATCTCAAGGGACAGTTAAGCCCCACCCCCTCCAGTCATCGGTTGACTGTTCAATCGGATTCACTGTGTCGTGATTGGTTGAAATTTAAGAGCAACTTGGCAGCGATTGATTGACTGATAAAGAGGAATTTCTTGACGCACATATTGAATTAGTTGATTGATTGATTGTAGGTGAACAATAGCAAACAGTGATGAGCAGATAAGATCCGGGGTGGATTAAATTAACTGGTAGGGG
The DNA here is from genome assembly GCA_001579985.1 of Hypsibius dujardini. Classification (NCBI taxonomy): domain Eukaryota; kingdom Metazoa; phylum Tardigrada; class Eutardigrada; order Parachela; family Hypsibiidae; genus Hypsibius; species Hypsibius dujardini. The sequence continues at coordinate 26,126 of LRSR01006661.1, read as the reverse complement.
AAAAAAAGTGTCCCTTGAGATCGGGGGATTACGGTACTACGCCACTAGGTGGACAGGCCTAAATTACAATCAAATGTTCCCCGACCGAAATTGTACTTCACGGCGAACCGTTTGCTCAGCTCCAGTGGGTACGTGGTTTGCTTGACGAACGGCAACTCATTCATTCTCACAATCCATGCCGCAATTTTTGGGTACTTTCCGGTCGGGATGTGCAGACCCCGCAGTTCCTTCCAGATGCTGACACCGGAGAGCCACGGCCACACCATCAGGTCCACGAATCCAAAATTTTCCCCTTTGGCCGAGACGATAAGCATTAGTTCCATCAGATAATTCAGATTAGATGTGAAAGTACGATCGAACATAAACTGACAAGGGAGTATTTACCTGCGTCAGTTTGAGATCGGGCCCAAAGTTTTTTATGGATATGTGCTATCGAACCATGAAATTTTAGAAAATATGACTGGTCCCCCTCGGTTCCCTGTTTGAGGTGGAGAAAATCGGGGAAGATTCCTATTGCGGCAGCCACTTGAATCCTTTCGCAATAACGTTGATTGATTGATTAAACATAGTACAGTAACGTTCATTAACGAAAAACCTTTATCAGCAATCTTCTCCACTCTACCAAATTTTAAATAAGAAATTTAATTATTCGGTTAATGGTCTGATGATTTTGAAAAACTCGTTGTTCGAGATTTTGCAAAACCTTGTATCTGTCGTATACAGCTGTTCTTTTATCCGTTGCTGCTGGTGTACCAAAGCTCCCTGCTTTGAACGGATTTGAAGATGCCGGTTTCAATTTCTGTGGCCGCGATTCGTTTGTCGAATGATTTGCGCATCGATCTTTGTTTTCCTGAACCGTTAAATGGGTAAACGAACAAAATAATTTTTATAATTCAATCAATCAATGCTACGGTGAAAGTTTTAAAGCGGCTGCCGCATTAAGAATCTTCCCCGATTTTCGCCATTTCGAACAGGGAACCGAGGGGGACCAGTCATATTTTTAAAAATCATGGTTTATAATACGCATCCATAAAAAAAATTTGAGCCCGATCTCAGACTGACGCAGGTAATATATTTCCTTGTCAGTTGATGGTTCGTCGTAAAGGAAAATAAAACTAGTTCTATTGTCTAAATATTTGCCTCATTAAATCTTTAGTAATTAAAATTACCAACACGCTTAGTTCATTTTATTCAGAAATTATAAAGTAAAATCAATCAAATTAATTCCCACATTTTCTTTTTTTTTTATTTTAGTTTTATTTTAGTTTTGCCATATCTACAGTATAATCCGCCTGCTTATCTTACCGGAAAAGAAATCGCTCCTCAGTATGGTCTCCACTTCCATTAGGCCTTCAACTGATTCGTTGCGGTTCTTCTCGTCGCTTTTGCATCGATCCGGTCTGTACTTCCTGATAAACTGCGAAAATCAGTTTGAATTGCTGATTTACCTCGTGTTAAAATTTTCCCACAATATTGCCAAGGAAAACAAAGGTGATCTCACCTTTTCGTTGACAACTTCGAGCAGCATTTTTTGCTGAACACGCGCGGTCAGATTTGCCGGTAAAAGTTTCCCTCCGCTGCTGAACTTCTCATCGAGGTATTCCGCCACGAGAAGGGACTCGTAGATCAGCGTGCCATCCGGTTCTTGTAAAGTGGGAATCTTCCCGAGCGGATTCCGGTTCAGGAACCACTGCGGCTTTTTTGTCACATCAATATTGATGATTTCGTATCTGTGCAAAGAAAGATCGATCGCGTATTTGTATTTCTACTTGCAGCCAGGAATTGTTTTATTAATTGTCAATTCTGATTTAATTATTGCCAAGGCCAAACAAACAATTTTGATCTGAAACGCCTTACGGGATTTTTTTCGCCGCCAACACCAATCGGACCCGGTGGCAGTACGGACAGAAGCGCATGCTGTAGAGCACGAGTCCGGTGCTCTTGGTCGTTGACGGTTCCAGCGAACCTAAAAAAATAAATAAAAAATGTATAAAAAATTAAATTAAATTTAATTAATTAATTAAAAAAACAATTTGTAATTTTTGTGGAAATATAAAACAATTACGCGTAGAAGAAATAATGTGAGTTGTGCAAACTTTTTCAAACACAATGAACCCTCTCCGTACTAATTCGAGAGGAGCAATTAATTTTAGGGTAAACGATTGATTAAGGTTGCGAAGTACCGGCGGCGAAACATTTCGTTTCGCCATGAATCGCAGGCGGATTCCCGAATGGAACAGCATCTTCTGCATGTACAGATGCTATTACTGCCAGCAATAAGAGTTTAGTCAATACAGATAAAATGGCGTGATGTGACATTTTAAGACTTTTAAGGCAGAAAAAGTTGTAGTGTATCGTCAAAAACATCAGTCTTCTTGAATAATCCCGAGTTCAAGCTACTGATGGATACGCTGTATGCATAAAAGCCCACCGTCCGAACTGCAAAAAAAATAATACTACTGTATACTGTCTGTATACGGAGTGCTTTAAAATATTAATGTACACTGTCTGTGCTGTATACTGACTGCCTTACAATGTTACTGTACAGTCTGTATACTGTTTGTACACTGTCTGTATAGTGTCTGTGCTGTATACTGACTGCCTTAGGATGTTACTGTACAGTCTGTATACTGTCTGTACACTGTCTGTATAGTGTCTGTGCTGTATACTGACTGCCTTACAATGTTATTGTAGAGTCTGTATACTGTCTGTACACTGTCTGTATACTGTCTGTATAGTGTCTATATACTGTCTGTGCTGTATACTGACTGCCTTACCATGTTACTGTACACTGTCTGTATACTGTCTGTGCTGTATACTGAGTGCCTTACAAGGTTACTGTACACTCTCTGTACACTGTCTGTATAGTGACTGTATAGTGTCTATGCTGTATACTGAGTGCCTTATAACGCCTAATTTTTGTTGCATGATGGATGCGAACGAGCGAAAATAATCTGCCCAGATGCAGGCTAGCATGATGTTCTGGTTGGTTTCCCTCCCCCCCTCATGAAAATCTACCATGACAAATTCCAGCCACACAAAATGGATGCAGTAATTATACTGGCACAACCACAAAATAATTGACCTAACAGTAATGTCTTTCTTGGCTTCGTTAACGCTAACGACCATCCAATCCCTTTTTATTTTCCCCCATCACTCATAAATTAACTCGGTCAAGTTGCCGGGACCATGCCGGCATTTACTGGCACGGAAAAACCAGCCACACAGACCGCCCATCTGTCGAACGCTAAATCTGTGTACAGTAAACGACAGAATTTAATCTAACGGGAGGTCCCGGAAATGGGCAAAAGGGGCGGGGCAGGGGTGATACTTGAACAATCAGTCAATCAATCAAGCAGCGGAGTTCCGGAGCCATCGGAGCGGAGTTGATTGGTTGATTGTTTAAGTATTACCCTGCGCCGCCCCTTTTGCTCACTTCCGGGACCTTCCATTAGATTAAATTCTATCGCTTACTGTTTATCTGGCATGTAATTACAGCACATTTATTTCGCTGGGAGAAGCGCTGCTTTCATGGGAAAATCTGAAAGTGTAAAAGGATTCCATATCAGAAGAGATGATTGCTTCTCCAGTTTTGCCATTTACTATTGACTGTTTTATTGGAAGCGTTTTGCTGAAAGGAACAATATAGAGCTCTTAGGGTGGTGAAACAATCTGTTTGGTTTTCGCATCGTTAAAGACGTTCAAAACATAATGGCAAAAGTGCCTGTTTATTGCAGGTTCTGTATGGCAAAATTATAAAAGTAAACTCAGCGACGCTTCTCGCAGTACAAATAATGACGTTTCTGGGTTGAGTGCAGCCGACTTTAACGGATCGAAGGAGCCAGGCTGCGATGGTTGCTGCCAGAATTTGCTGCTGTTCCTTAGAAGATCTGAATAGGAAAGATGAACGTTCGTCCGCAGCTGTGATCCGGAAATGTCACTGACGGTCGAGTTTTTGGCGAAGCGGAATGCAAGCGCAGCATTACCCGGTACTTGTCCTTCAACGAGTTTTGGATTAGCGAAATGTCAACGTCAAAAGGCCGTAAGAAAGATTGATTGGGAGCCAAGACAAATCAGCCAGGCACGTAATTATCAGCGACAGACAGAGAGGCATGTAATTATCAGCGACAGACAGACAGACAGACAGACAGACAGACAGACAGACAGACAGACAGACAGACAAGCATACCTTTCTGGAAGGATGGAGCGCGAAAACTTTCCATACTCCACGTTCGCTGGAACTGAAAGTCCTCCGTTATCGGCTTTTCATGCCCGCCGAAAAGTGACGGAAAGTTCCCCAACGACTTGTTCGACGCCACTTCGCCGACATTCAATTGACTCATGACAGGTGACGAGTCGACACTCCGGATGCGATGCTTCCGCGACCCGTTCCAGTGACGAATTTGATCGCTCATGTCAAGCAGCTTACGCAGCATCGACTTGTCCTGACAGCTGATGGCATCCTTCCCAGAGGAGAGACAGAGAAGAAGAAAAGGTTAACAAAACAGATATTCCAGGCATCAAGGCATCAAGGCATCAAGCGATAGATATGGGCATGTCAGCACGGTGGAGAGACGGACAAAAATAACGCGCACCGCACCGCAGTCACAAACACTCCATACAGCGAGTGAAGGTCACCTACGATTTCTCGATGCGCCACCGAGACCGCCTCCTCCAGCACCTCCTCCCCAATCTCTCGGTCTTCATCCCCGTCGTCCTCGTCGGCGGGAAAATCCGCAAGCTCCTCACACAGATCATCCGTCACGATGGTTCCCCAGTCGTCATCTTCGCGGGAATCCGAGTCGTCCTCTGCAGTCGCTTCGGCGTTCGCTCGGCTAATGAAGGTTGGCTCTCCGCTTTCCACCACCTCCTCTTCCGGCATGGGCGAGGCTTCGCTGTCCGTCGTCCCGTTCTCCCCGACAAAGTACCGCGTGTCGGTCAGCGTCAAATCCGCCGCGAACCGCACCAAGTGAACGTGCTTCCGCGTATCGCCGCAGGTACAGAGCTTCTGATGGGCGGTCGGAACGGACCCCGGGTCAAACCAGGCCCGGTCCTCCGGTAGCGCCACATCCGGACGGAGCACCGGCGTCGTGACATACCAAGAGTTCCGACTTCGAGCCTGCTTCCGGGAGCCCGTTCCGGACTGTGCTCGACGGAGGACGGGCGGGGCACTCCGCAGTTGATCTTGCGCGGTGCTGAAGCTGAAGGGGGTGGGGCTACCGTGGGCCCGGAAAAGGGCGGATAAAGGGGCGGGACTGGAGCGTCCGGTGCCGGAGACCTTGAAGGAACGCGGGAGGGTGCCGAATTTGAAGGCACTTTTTGGTTTACGGGTGGTGGCGGTGCTTTTGAAGGTGAGATCGGTGACGGTTGACTTTTTGGCGAAGATTGAGGGTGTGGTCGTTCCGTTCGTCGGCGGTTCTTCGGATGAAGGTTTTGGTATGGAAAGAGGAGAAAGGTTGTGATGTTTGGCATGACGCGGGCAGATGGTCGACGGCGGCGGCGGATTGCAAGGGTAGGTGTCGGGTTTCAGCGGCTTCGGTGGTCTCCGGTATTCTGATGAAGAAAAAAGAAAGCGTTACAGCGGGATTTCATGTGAAATAAAGCGTAAAAGGTGCCGGAAATAACACTCGTGCTATCAGGGATGAAACTAAGTATTTTTTTGAGAGAAAAAGGTATACCTTGCACTGTAAACGGATGACGATAAATCTTTTGCTTTGATTGAAGTGTAGTTTTCTTGAGGAAAAACGTCCTCCACAAAGTTCTTCGACATATTAGAGTAATTTCACGAGTACTGATTGCACTGATTGCACTGACTACGACTCTAGCAGCACTCACCATTATTTCTTTCCGGTCCCTCCACGATGGTCCCCTTAAAATCTCCCGATTTCACAACATCACCGCCATCCACATCCCCACAACCGGAAGCCATCATCCCTGTCGTCGTGGTCGTCGCCATGGATCTCTGCTGCGGTTGCTGCGTTATTACCGATAACACCGGCACCACTCCCCTCGAAGAAGAAGAAGAAGAAGAAGAATTCGCAGCTCCACCGAAACCGCCGCCGCCACCGATGCGGAATAAGGCCCGTTGCTTGGCTCGCAACAGCCGCGACGCCGCGGTCTCCCCGTGGAAGGATCCCTGGCGGTTGAGGCGGGAAATATTAGCCGGCGGAAACCACGCCGGCAGGACGCGCACTTGCGATTCAATCACGACGGGGGGAGGATTACCGCCGCCGCTCGGTACAGCGCAGGAATGTCGACGTGGACCGGCACCACCATTAGCGCCGCCGCTCGGCTCCTGATGAACCTGATACTCCTTCACAACAACCGTCGTGCTGCCGGACGGAGAAGCACTTTTCCTCGAAGCAACCGCCGCCAATGGATTCCACATTACTTTCTTGGCGGTTGTTATCGTAGATGATGCAGCAGACGCGGAAGAGGAGGTCCGCGAGGAGCCGCCGTCGTAATCGGTCGTCGTGCTTGATTGGGATTGGCGGGGACCGCGTTGCCGGCTGTAGTGGCGGGGTGTTAAGTTGGCGAGAAGATCGGGCGGGAAGTCGTCTTCTGGTCTGGTGGTGATGATGAGGCTAGTACCGTTACTACATGTTGTTGTAGAAGTAGTTGTACTTGTCTGTTTACTTTTGCTCGGCGGTAATGGAGATGGTGGTGATGGTGCGACGGTGACGGTCGTCGACGGCGTGGTGACGGTGGTGGTCGGTGTGGGGATGGTCGTCGTCGGTGTGGTGATGGTCGTCGTCGGTGTGGGGATGGTGGTGGTCGGTGTGGGGATGGTCGTCGTCGGTGTGGGGATGGTGGTGGTCGGTGTGGGGATGGTGGTGGTGACTCGTTCGCCACTTGAAGAGTGACGACCTGTCAGCCACGATGGCGTTCGGCGTTTTGATGGAGTCGCTTCCGTGGATGTGTTATTAACGACGGCTGCGGCTGCACTTGTAGACTTGCTGTGATGGTGGAACGCTTGGCGGCCGGAGCTGCGGGTAGAATTACGGAGACTGCGGATGAAGAGATCGTTCACTTCGGCCATTTGGATCGCGGCGGTTGTGTGTGGCGTCTGCAATAGAGTGAGTGAGTGAGAGTGAGAGAGAAAGAAAAAATGTGCGAGATAATTAGAGCGATTAGTCTTCCGGGAATTGCGCAATTGAGATGCGCGGCCGGCTAAAAACGAAGTAGCTCATCAGGAAGGAATTTGGAATTTATTACGCCTGCCAAATTGCTGTAGCGCTTCAAACTGTGTCTATTTAGTGGTCATCCATCTTTTCTATATATACACTTTATATACTGTATATACAATTTGGCTGTTATCTAAAACGGCTATTTAGTTACTGGTATTCTTTGTGCGTCTACGGTAAGCGACAGAATTTAATCTAACGGAGGGCCCGGAAATGAGCAAAAGGGGCGGGGCAGGGGTAATACTTGAACAATCAACCAATCAACTCCGCTCCGATTGCTTCGGAGTTCGCTGGTTGATTGGTTGATTGTTCAAGTGCCCCGCCCCTTTTGCTCATTCCCGGATCCCTCCGTTAGATTAAATTCTGTCGCTTACTGTACATGCCCCGCGTCGGATAGTCTGCCTGAATTTTCACCTGGCTTGTCTGCATCCGGGTTTTCGATTGCGCACGTCTTTGTCAATAAAGTCATACCGTTTCGAGATATTGCCTGAACGATTCTGTCGCTTTATCGCCATTTTTCTGAAGGCCAATCCATTTGTCTGCCAATCTATGAGCTGGGCTTTCTCCTGTATGTAACATCCAGCCACAAAGCCGGACGACTCTCTGACAGACCTTCGAACAGTGGACGGCGACGACTGAGAGGGTCTTCACCGGCTTAATCAGAGTATGCAAATTCCCATACATTAATATAATGACATACGTCAATACACTGTATACGTTTACGCATACGCAAATTAGGGCTCCTGAGTTCTCAGGCAAAAAGACGGAAGACTGCGAAAAAGAAACCTCCGACAACCTAAATTTTCCAACAACCGGTAATTGGCAAAAACGCTGTTTCGCGCCTATCGGTAATAATATACGAGCAAGAAAAGTGAAAATCAGAGCAAACTTAAACTTCAAATCTCACGCGTGACTGACCGGCTGTCAGAGAGCCCTCCGCAGTTGCTCGCGTCTGTTGTCCGCGGACGAGGCTCGTTGTTGTTGGCGGCGCGACACGCGCACCAAACTTCTAGACTTCGCGGTCAACAATCGGATGAGGCGAGAAATAAAGAGAGACAGAGAAAGATTTTGTGTGTGTGTGTGTGTGTGTGGTGAGTAAGTGATCGTGCAGCTCTTGATGCATAGGAAGTCACACCGTAAATCTCCGGCACTTACTGCATCCCTCGGGGTGTCACATACTGGACTCTCCAAACATGCTAAGAATACAGAACAAATCACCGTATCGAAAAAACTGATTGCCTGTCGAGGTAGACACACGGTGAGGGGCCAGAGAGAGATAAATCACCTTCTCGAAAATGGCACCAGGTAGTACTCTATCTGTCAACTGCCTGAAACTTTCAGCTGGTCCGACGACAACAAGACAAGCAGGCCGATTCACCCAGACGAATACTCACGGCCTCGCAGTGACGTCACGTCATGGTCAGTTTGTCTTGCATACAGGGCTATCTGTTCGCTCGAATAACCGTGACTACCTGTACCTGTGCCTGATTCTCTGCTTGTCAGTCTGTATTGCACCTAACGCTCCTAAAACTCCGATATTGTAGGCAGGTCGATGATTGTACAATTTCATCTGGGTCGGTGTCTAAGTTCATGTTTGTGATATGCCCGTGCCCGTGTCTGTGTCTGTGTCTGTGTCTGTGTCTGTGTCTGTGTCTGTGTCTGTGTCTGTGTCTGTGTCTGTGTCTGTGTGTGTGTGTGTGTCTGTGTCTGTGTCTGTGGCTGTGGCTGTGACCGTGTTTGTGTCTGCGTTTGTTTCTGTGACTGTTTGTCTGTCGGTATCTCTGTCTGTCTATGTTCTTGTCTGTTTAACTAGTTTTCTGTGTCTGTATTTGCCTCAGCTGAGGTTTGCCTCCATCACAAACAGTAAAGTTCGTAGCTGGCTGTCTCCACTGCGTGTCTAATAATTCCCCCCGTACGAAAATAATCACAATAATCGTATGTGCATTGGGAGGTCAAAATGAATAGTGGGTGGGACGCCTCGACTCTCCGTCTCCCAGTAATAATTCCGTGGGCGTTCCGTTAATTGCCGCGGCAACGTAACCCGGCATATCGCGCAGCGCAGTGGCGCTCGCTGAAGCGGATGATTTTAAAATGCGTCGAGGGCCATTTTGGGGTGTTTTGTTGTTTGTAAGTCCTTTACATCATCACCGGCAATTATGCCTCACTTTTCATTTCCCCTTGTTGATCACGGCGCCGCGCGTGGGTGACGAATAATTTTCGTTTAGCTGATTATACCCTTGTGTTTGCTGTATAATTGCGCTATGATGTCTTTTCATCACAAACCACGAGAAACTTATGAACACACTGAATTTTTAAAGATGGCAGTCAAGACAAAATAAGGCAACCGAATTTCATCTAAAATGTAACTAAATAAGTTGGCACACCCTTCCCGATTAAGTGGGCTCATTTAAAGAAAAAATACAAAATAAAGAAAAAATACACTGAGTGTGATCTAAGAAAATTTTAATTGTACTTTACTGCCTCCGTTTTTTTACGAATAAATTCAGGTGATGAAAGATAAATAAATCGCGGAATTCTGATTTCAAATTTTATTTAATTTTTTGAAGTTTTTAGCGAATTGAAAAATAAAGACATTTTTTTCATCCCTTGGCTCTTTTAGTATTAACTATGCGCCTTATCCAGAACAGTCTCAACAGCATTCCTCCTTTTGATTGCCATCGATTATTGAATCGATTTTTGGAGAGCCCCCTGCTTTGAATACTCAAGTGGGTCCTTGACAGACAAAAGTCGACAAATTTCACACAGTTACGTGCGTTCGAATTAACATCGATTTCACGGGGATTTTTCTTCGTAATGAGATTCTGACCACAATACCAAGTTAACTGCGCATAATGATATTTAAACATATTATGAAATAATATACAATAATATAATTCAATAAAATGCGGAATTTCCTTAAACTGAATATAATTAAAATTAATACTAAAAATACATTAAAAATAATACAAAAAAGCTCATTAAAAATAATACTAAAAATACAAGAAATATAATACAAGAAATACGTTAAAGAAAAACTAAAAATACATTACAAATAATACTAAAAATACATTAAAAATACTGCATTAATAATTTAACGACAGCAACAAAACGGAGCAGTTGTTGAGTGATTACCGCACACCAGGTAGAGAGACTTATATTGTCGTATCACTTACCATTCACGGCAGATCCGATAAATAGATCAAGCAGATGGATGTCGATTAAACAGCCGACGAACGTAATGAGACGGTCGAAGGAGAAAGCCCAACGAAAAAAAAAGATCACACTGTGTTTTTAGGCCGCCAAACCACGAACACCGCGGTATTTAACCGATAGTAGTAGTAATATCGTCGACCCACGGGATGTCCCAAGCCAATGATAACAATACTGCCGCATTCTTCTCCTCTTAAAAGGCTCCAACAATCGTATGAACGTAATCTCGAATTCTCCTCGCCCAGCAAACAGTACAAAGTGCCGCGCTTTCAAAGTCCGAAATTAAATTAAAATATTAAACGTTTCCGGCGCACTGGCTGAATTGTTCCATTGTTCCATTGGTTGTTCCATTGTTCCATTGGTTGTTCCATTGTTCCATTGGCTGTTCCATTGTACCGCGCGCGCGTCGACAAGATAGCGGGAAGAAATCGGCCTGTCCATTGATCATCATCATCGCCGGGAAATATTAAACCGCCTGTCCATTGATCATCACCGGGAAATATTAAATCATTGATTGATCATCACCGGGAAATATTAAATCATTCATTGATCATCGCCGGGAAACATCAGATCGCTCCATAAGTGGACGACATGTTTTCATTCATTCACCTCTAAATGATTGCAGACAGTTTGGAAAATATATTTCATCGCGACGGGAGAGAAAAATGTCCAAGAGAGATAGAGTGGTCACGAAATTGTGCTGAAAAAAGCGGAAGAACCGGTGGTTAACGCAGTGATTGAAGCAATTACCGCAAGGCCAATTTTCCGGTCAACTTTCCCGAAGCTGCTTCTCTCTCTCTCTCGCTCGCTCATCAGCAGCGGTGATTAAAACGTAAAATACGATACTTTTTCATTGTACACCGAGCAGCACCTGACAGGCGAAATAATCGCTTCATATATATAGAGAAGAAAAGCGGAGGTCTATTTTGAGTTGGAGCAATTGAAAAGTCTTAACACACTGCCGGCGATTGTCCAGCAGACAAGGCGAAAAATAATTTTAATCCGCTCACCAGGCTCTTTTCTCTCCTCGTCAATTATATCACCGCACAGAGCACACACACACACATACACAGAAAACAAGAAGAAGGGCTGTGAAAGAGCGGAAAGCCTCAAGTGCGTGTATGTATTTTTTTTCCAGCGCTCGACCACTCACATTTTTTGTCCGCTCGCGCACCTACCGCCGCGGACCGCTTGATCCTCGCACTAGACTACCCGCGTAAAACGGTACCAACAGGCCCCGAGTGGGCAGGTACTAACTAACTGTAGGTAAGAAAAGTCAAGTGTGGTTAATGAAAAAAAAACGAAATGACCCACGTGGCTCTGAAAAGTTACACAAAAAACACTTACTACGAGTACACTAATACACAGAGTAGCCTGTCTACTCTGTGTGGTCACTCACTGGGTGAATAGAGTGTGTGTCTGTCTGTGTCTGTGTCTGTGTCTGTGTGTGTGCCGGCAGTAATGTTACGTATTCACCTTTCACGACCACACACGTAGCCACGTATATAAACATCGAGACAGTAACAACTGTTTTACTGCAGTTTCTCAAGAACCACGCTCCCTCCTCATACAGAAATTATTATCAAATCATGCTGTTGCAGTTGACACTTGAAGGAGGAAAAATGGGTTATAGTGCAAGGCAAACAACGTTTAACGATATCTCGGAGTGGGCGAAATTTGCCGAGTAGGTAATAATAATAAATACGCAGATCCAGTAAGCATGTGCACACGTGGCAAGAATCTTGCGCTAACCGAGTTAAGCCATTACACTCGTCGCATGTCTGTTATAGACAACCGTCGAGTTAAAGTGCTTAATTCGGTCAACGCAAGGTTTTTGCCACGTGTGTATAAAGCATTATCAGAGGAGTAAAACATAGGGCTGATCTAAATTCGACCACACACGCACACACAATCACCCGCATAGTAATAAAAAAATTGCACACATCCCCAAATGTTACATTATTGACTCGCGACGGTGCGCAGGCGGATTTATGCACTGTACTGTGTAGATGATACAAACTTTATGTAGATATTCATATATACGTGAGGCTAATAAAGTTACGCAAATATTTTATCAGCAGAAAAAGAAAGGCGACAAAAATGTAATGTGTTGTGGTGAAATTGTGTTATTGGCGGGGAAGAGAGAGGTCGATTGGGTGGTAAATTGTGTTGTGGCGATCACGCGCAGTCGTTAACACAACAACACACACGACATTGCGGAAGAGATGTCGATTGGGTGCCCGGCTCCTTCCTTCCGTCCTCGCATCCGTCATCCCTGGTGGGATTGATCGTCATTTTGGGTCCGCAAAAACCACGCCCGCGCACATCCGCCAACAGAAAACAACTCGAGATCATCACAAAGCGCGCCTCGCACACACTCCAGGGGAATAAGAGTCCGATGGGGGACGCCGGAGCATTTCATTCACATCTGGCCGCATTGTGCGATAATGACGGGCACTGCAAATAAGTGGGGATGAAAAAAGGGATTTGCTCCTCGCACCAAGCGATTAAGTTAAAGTGGGATGCATGAGGAGAGACACACAGCCGCAAGTCGCAACGAAAAGATCGTTCCAACGAATAGCGACCCAATGAAACGTAATCCGGCCATCCGCAAATCATCCGGGTGCTCAATTGTGCAGCAAATAAGACTCAAAGGCAGAATAGGAAATGATGTGCAGATACAAACACTTAAGATTAAACCAAAGATAATAGCAAAAATACAGACGAAATTATGAGGGAAGAGAGGCTGTTAGTCAGTCAGTAGAGAGAGGGCAACAGACAGACAGAGTCAGAAAGACAGACAGAGTCAGAAAGACAGACACAAATGAACAGACAGACAGAGAGATAGAGACAGACAAATGGATAAACAGGCAGACAGATAGCCAGATAGAGGCAGACAAATAGAGGCATACAGATAGGCGCAGACTAAAAGAAAGACTAAAAGAAAGAAAGACAGACAGACAGTCAAACAGACAGAGAGTCAAACAGACAGACATACATACACACAGGCAGACAAACAGATAGATAGACAGTCAAACAGACAGACAGGCAGACAGACAAATAGACCGCGGTATTGCTTACATTTTGGTCGGTTATTGGGTCCGGTGGGGACATTCTCGATCTTCCGCATAACCAGCATGCCATCCAGAATGCGACCAAAGACGACGTGCTTCCCGTCGAGGAAGTCACATTTGTTACAGGTCACGAAGAACTGACACCCGTTTGTGTTCGGGCCGGCATTGGCCTGGAAGAGATTAACAAAACGGAAGGGGTAAGCAATGGCTACTATACTAACAACGTGCGATAAAGAAAATGTGGCGAAGTAGAAATACTTACCAGAGAGAGCAGGCCGGGTGCGTCGTGCTTAAGGAAAAAGTTTTCATCAGCAAAGGTGTCGCCTTCCCCGCCGTAAATGGTGGCGACACCGGTTCCGTCTCCCTATTCCACAACAAACGAATCATTAATGGATTGCTCATGAGGACACATTGGTTGAATCAATCACTTACATTCACAAAGTCTCCGCCCTGAATCATGAAATCCTTGATGACCCTGCAGTGCAATAGAACGATCTTTTGTAGATGCGCTCGGTTTAAAATTCTCATGCCAAAAGAGGTGACTGTGGTTGATCAATTGATTTTTGCAAATGGATTCAGGCTCGTTCACTTACCGGTGGAAAAAAGAGCCTTTATAACCCAAGGGTACGCCATCTCTTCGGTACTCGCCCGTACAAAATTGCCTGAAAAATAACAGATCTGAATACTGTACCCACCAACATAATTACTAGAAATTGAAAAAACAAGAAGTTTGATCCAAGATTCCACAGCTACTTTTATTCAGTAAGTCACAGAACCGGTTCGATTGATTGTAGGATTGGCAACGCTGTTAAATGTTTGAGACTTTGCGTTTATAGCGTCGATTGATCAATTGATTGACAGATTAAAATTGTACAACGTTTGTTCCGCTATTAAGCAACCCGAGGGGCCACCACGAGTCCATGACGGCATGTCGTGTACCTGAAATTCTCAGCACTCCTCGGGGCAATATCGGCAAACAACTCCATCTTCATCCTTCCAGCCTCCTGTAACAAACAAGAAATGCGTCTATCGGAGATTCGTTGGGAAAACGTAAGCTTCAACTCTCACTTGACGATGGACTCACCGTGCTGCCGATGGTGACATCAAAGAAGACGATCGGATTATCGGGATGCCGAAGCTGCGCTTGCAATTGCTGGAACGTCATTATTATTGCAGAAAGACAGATAAAAAGTAAGCCGAAAAATAGACCATCAAAATGAAACACAGAAATCCAAAATCGGACCTGGAATTCGAGGAGTAAATGCACAGGCAGAGTGCAATCTGACGTAATTGCAAACGTTATTAACAGACTGGTCGGCGCTAAATAACACCGATTGCGTGTTAATAACTCTGACTTGGGCACTACAGATCAATGATTGCTGTCAACAAAATCTGCGTCACGCATACATTCATTCGAGTGCGCTGCATCAAAACACAATTTTTCTTCCTTGGCGTCCTTTTGATTCAGCTATTTTTTCCGTAAGTAAACACAATCGAAACTCGTTCATTCCCAACTGGAGGAATATTTTATGCTGTTTTCACCTTGTAGGAAGATACGAGGAGCCTTCGAGGACTTCATTTGGGAATTAACTTTACCTTTCAGGTGACGCTTTGAGCACACAAACGGGGAAAAAAAAGATGTCCGCCTCACCTCCCAACGGGACCAGCAACGGCGCCGCCAAGGAGGACCCCCTCGACCTGGATGCCGCTAACTTAGAGCCCATTGATAAACGGTGCGTTTTTTAGCCTCTCATGGCGCGAGGTTCTGTTGCCATTTTGAACTGGAATTCTTAGGTGGACCTCTCTTTTCTCGCGCGCTTTGTTGACACATATTTCTCTGCCTTGTGTCACCATATTTCTGTCTTTTGATCTCTCTGTTCTCACACCATTTGGCACCGAATCTTTCCCGCCATGATTGTGTGGCCCCCCACGCCCAGAAATTACGATAATCTCACATAGTTTCGGGTAGAATAGTGCAGAGATTTCCGATTTTGCCTGATAGCGTTTCTCATTTTGAGGATTCCATTTTTTCCCGTTTGCTCAAAAGTTGCTTGAACTTTAGATGTAGATTTAATTTTTGTTTAAATTTCTCTCTAATAAAACAAAAAGCACAATCCAACCGGGAGACGAATGTGTGCGCACACGGTGGGGCAAAAAAATGTGGAACAGCAGCGCACGGGCTGTGGAAGACACGCGACGACGCTGCAGCTGCCAGCGACGCTATGGACAAGTTCCATAATCGTGGGTAACACAATTCTCTAGCACTAGAGCCCCTCTCTGTGTAGATCCGCGAATTTTTTGAGGCAGTCTTCTTTTTTGGTAGTTTCCCCGACGACACTTCACTGTTGACTGTTCTCTTCTGACAAACTTTTTGTAGCGCATTGATGTGCGGTGTGCTTTTTGACGGTTGATTGTTGGATTGCTTGGTAGTTGAACTGTGTTTTTCCCCTTTCGTTTTGTAGCAAAATGTTTGTCGGAGGGCTATCGCTGGACACCGAGGAGGACGACCTCAAGGATCACTTTGCACAGTACGGCACCGTTATGCACTGTGTCGTCAAGCGTGATCCCATGTAAGGCATTTTTACCATTCTCAGGAGACTCACTTAGCTCGATCCAGGCACTGCCGCTACAGTTGTCAGACTCGAATAATTGTTTTAATCGAAAGATAAATATTTTCCACCAAAAGTTTTTAGCTGAGAAAAGGGGCTCGACTCCTTAGGGGTGGGCAAAATGAGCAGAAAGTTTCCTCTTTTCAGGCTCATTGATTGGTTCATTGATTGGTTCATTGATTGATTCATTGATTGATTCGTTGATTGATTGGTTCATTGAATACACCCCATCTGCATTGGTTGATTGATTGATTGATTGATTGGTTCATTGAATACACCCCATCTACATTGATTGGTTGATTGATCGGTTAATCGATCGGTTGATTGATTGATTGGTTCATTGAATACACCCCATCTGGAATGTTTATGAATATTTGAATATTTTACGAACATTTTGTCTTCCGTCTAAAAACATTTCATTTGGATCGGACATATTTTGGGGCAACGTCGGGTGTCTCGATTCAACCGTGCTAAGGAATCCTTTAATCTAACCCCCACCGCGTGGGCAGTTCTTTTGCTGCGCTGTGTATGTCTGACATGGTTTTCCCCGATTTTATAGGAATGGAAGAAGCAGATGTTTCGGTTTTGTCACATTCACCAGCTCCTCAGCGATAAAAAAGGTACCATTGTGAAGCGGCAAAAAGGCACTCTGAGCAGTAACACTCCCCCCGTGTGCTTGATTAGGTACATGAGATCAGTAGCCACATGATCAAAGGCCGTCGCATTGATCCCAAGCCCGCCGAGCCTCGCCAGAACGACGGATCCGACGGAATCATGAAGGTCTTTGTGGGCGGTCTCGATTCCCAAATGGATGACGACGATCTAAAGGCGTACTTTGAAAAGTTTGGGACGGTGAGTACTGAGTACTACTTGGACCTCTGCTCTGACCAAACAGCCTGAAGGAAGAGTTTTCTATTTTGATGCACATTTTCTATTGCAGGTGTTGAAGTTGGAATGGCCCAGAGATCGAATGAGAAACAACCAGAAGAAAAACTTTGCCTTTGTTGAGTTCGACAACGAGCGCGTGGTCAACGATGTTGTTAGGAACGCCAAGCAAGAGATCGGTGGCAGAATGGTATGTGTCGTGTCGTCTGTCGGTCTGTTTGTCTGTCTATTTGTCTGTCTTTTTGTGTACAGGCGAAAATTCGGAACTTTTCTGTCAGTTTGCTTGCTGTGTCGCTCTGTTTGTCGGTCTGTCTTTTTAAATGCCTCATTGTCTGTCTCTCTGCCAAATGCCTTATTGCCTGTCTATCGGTTTGTCTGTCTGTCTGCCTAAATGTCTGTTCGACTGCCGGTGCTTGTTGTTAACGCTCCCCTCCTGTTTTCAGTGCGATGTCCGAAAAGCTATCCCGCCGGCGCAGAAGACCCAACAGCAAGCAGGCATGGGCGGCGGAATGGGAATGGGAATGGGTATGGGCGGCGGCGGCGGCGGTAATATGGATCGCAACTCAGGATGGGGAGACTTTGGCGGCGGCGGACAGGGCGGATTCGGAGGGGGCGGCTTCGGAAATCCCTACGCGGATCCCTACGCCGCCGCGTACGGTGGCTTTGGCGCGGAGCAGATGGCCGCGTACTATGCAGCCCAGGGTTACGACCCGAGTGCTTTCTTTGCCGATCCCAGTAGCATGGCCGCGTACTATGGCGGCGCGGGTGGCTACGACTTTGGCGGAGCCGCTGGTTATGACTATACTGGTGGATTTGCGGCGGCCGCAGCAGCTGCTGGCTATGCCGGCTACGGCGGTGGAATGGGCGGCGGAGATGGTACGTGCAATTTTAGAGTTCTTTAAATAAATTCATTTAAAATGGGACGACCTAAAAAAATAGCCCATCTGTTTTTTTTCCAAAAATCTCAAATTTTTCCAAATTTCAATTCCAACGTACTTACATCAGATTTTCAGTTTCATTCAACACCAATCTCGTTAATCAGACAACAATACTATGTTTTTTTATAGGCATGCGTGGTGCAATGCGCGGGGCAATGCGCGGATCCAGCGGCGGCGACAGCAACACTTCCCCTCGCGGTGGTAGCTTCGGCGGCGTTCAGAAGTCGGGCTTCGGCGGATCATCCGGAGGGAGCTCCTCGGCCGGCGGTCGCGGAGGTAGCGGCGGCGGCGGCACCCGCGGAGGTTATCATCCGTATCGGCGTTAGATAACCACTCCTCTCTCTCGTTTCATCCTCTCATTGTTGTCGAATAAAATTTAGATTTCAATTCGATTTTCGTATCTACTGTACTATGTCTACGAGTAGTTGACGTAACTTCGGATTTTACACATGTGGGCATGGAATTTCAACTCTTTTTGTGTATTTATGTGTTGAAAACCACGCAGCAGTTCTCTCTTTATCAGTAGTCTTCACCCTAACAGTGCGGTGGTTTTGTTCTGGTATAATCATTCCTGCCACACGTTCTTCCTTTCTCCTTAATATAGACTTCACACAGGGTTCGTTGATGCTACAGCTGGCGGAGAAGCTCTATGGGTTGCTTGTGAACTGATTTGGTGCCACAAGACTCATGTAACGTTACCAGGTTGGGGAATAAATGTATGATTGATTTGTTGATTGTCTGAATTGAATACCGATAGGGGGTATGATAGATTGATTGATCAAACCAAAACATGGCTGGCCAAACTATCAATCAATGCTTATCCATTTTGCATGTACTACCCCAAATCAATCAACCCCTGGCGAACCGTAAAAAGTTGCTCCGCCAGCTGTACATTACATATGTGACAGTTGAATTGATAAAAAATAAAAAAAACAAATTGTGCACACAGGAGATGAAAAATAGAGAGAGAGAGATCAAGCGAGTCAAATCAAACTTTATCGAAACACTTCTGCTTATCTGAGGCGATGCGGTTCTTGAAGAGGACTGAGTCTGCGCGGAACTGTGACTTGAGCAGCGGCATATACCCATATATCCGCTCGAAATACTGCATGCAAATATGGCGCTCGGTGAAGTGCGACTCGTCCTCCCACAGGCTGACTGGGCAGTCCTGGCATTGGAAGGTCCAACGGGAGGTCACCTTGATGGGCGGCTTGCGTGTGTGGTGGGACACGAGAAAGTTCATCGCAATGTCCTCGCAGTTGGTGAACTCGTCCACTTTGGCACGGATGGCGTCCGGCATTGTGAATGTATACAAATACGTGTAGTACTGCGAAAAGAGATTTAGCCATTAGAGATTAATACAAATTAAAATATGCAATGCGAACAAACTTTATGGAAAAATGCGGCCCCGGTCAAGATCATCGAATACTCGCAGGTGTAGTTGGAATTGTACAGCCACGAGGCGTGTTCCGCGTCCCACGAGGCAAAACGAGCCGGGAAGCCGACAATGCGCTCGCGGTTCTCCCGCCAGACGCGGAAGGCGAAAACAATCTCATCATGTCGCAAATGCATATCGTCGTCCATTGAGAGGATGGCTTCCGTTTCGATGGCGTCAAACGGCAAGAAGCGATTGTTCAGGCTGTTGGTTGCCGATTTATGAATCTACAATATACAAAACACTCGGTCCACGGAAGAGTCTGAGACAAATGAAGGTGAACACTGAACAGTGACTCTGGAGAAACAATTAAAAAGACCACTCACCAGTATCGGGACATGGATCTTCGGCATGGTGAAAAGATCGGTCGGCTCCATCTGGCTGTTCCACACTATGATGACCTTGTTGAGGTACGGTAAATTATTCAGCCGAGCTACTGTTGCAGACAACGCCACTTCCCTCTGATACGTCAAAATAACAACTGCAAAACAATGCGTATGAGAGGATTAACCCAAGTTCAATCGGTCAATGGTTTGATCCGTGAGAGAATCTGGAATGTATTATTGTCCTGTCTGCATGTCTGGCTGGCTGTCTGTTTGGATGTCTGGATGTCTGTCTGTCTGTCTGTCTGTCTGTCTGTCTGTCTGTCTGTTTGTTTGTCTGCATATCTGTCTGTCTGTCTGCATGTCTGTCGGCCTGCCTGGCTATCTGAGCAACTGCGTACCAGTAAACTGCTCACGTGGCTGATTGCCACCAATGGCCACACTAAATTCCACACCCGTTCCACCCGTCCCGCCGCCGATCGGCCGGAATCCAAACTGCGACCCGCGAAACTGCGCGTCGCCTGGCAGGATCGGCGCAAATGGGGAGGTCGGAAGCATGGACTTCACGTCGAACCGGTCGTTCCACGACCGGTAGGCATCCATCGTCGTCGACGTGTAATTGCGCTGATATGTGTCGGAAGCATGCGGCAGCTCCACCGGACCGACATTCTCTTCCTCCGCGGTTAAGGTCTCGCGCCAAACGGACGTGTAATTGTAAAAGCTCCCGATGGGAGTGGCCCGGAGCGGCAAGGCCGCAATGTTTAGCCGAAGCCGAATGGTATCGAGAACAGCCTCAACAAACGCGGACGGCGTCGAAAAGTAGGTCTGCCATAGTCGGCGACCTTGGCTGCGGTATGCTAGAATGTCTTCGTCCCGCAGAGAATGAAGGATGTGGTAGAGCTCAGTAACGCGAGCTCGAGGCAGTTGGATGGTCGCCCTGAGCCAGTCAATGTTTTCGCTGAGTGGGAGAATAGGTTTTCCGAGGACAACGGGAATGGCACCGTTTTTTAGTCCGAGAAGAACCCGCGAGACGCCAGTGGGATCCATTCCACCGTTCCAGATGATGAGAGAGAAGGTGGACTCTACGAGAGCTTTTTCCAAGGCGGCTGTTGAGCCACAGAGGCACCACGTATTGCTGCGGCAGGCGGGAGGTAGAGTCGACGTGGTCTCGTTGCAACTGAATGTAATGTCAATGTCGCCGTTTGAGCCGAATTTCTTCAAATCGAGGAGATTTTGCACAATGCTGCCCCGATCGGATGCGCCAGTGCTGGTGGAAGTGCCCCGGTATTCCCCGTCGAAGAAGAGGAGACGCTTGCGATGAGCCGGTGTCTGAAAAGGAGATCACATGCTTTTACAAAAAAATCAAATCAAACAGGACGGTGATATAAAATACAGAAAAAAAGCAGTGAGACAAACCATCAGAGGAAGTAAGAACGGTGATAACGTCGGATCCGGCAAATCATCATTCGAAATCCCTTGCACATGGAAACCGCGTCGAAAATCTTCGAATTCCATTCCCAACACCATCGCCCGTCCAGTTCCGTTCCCGTTCAAGATGACTCCTCCGCCGAGAAATAGCAAAAAATTCCGCCCATCGCCGCGCCAGTTCTCGGACGTCCTCAGCCGCTCCACATCTTCCGGCTTACACACAAATCCAACAAAAATGCACGCATGAGCTGGACTCGAGCCAACGTACGTGGATGCCTCTACCGCTTTTGCTAGTTTGGAGATTAGATCGTCTGCACAGCCGGAAAGAGTCAATGTCTCCACGTAGACCGGGAAGCCGGAGGTTAAAGGACATCTTCCGTAGTCGAAGCACCTCTCCATCGTGCAGGCGTCCGATCTGCTCGGCGGTGGTAGAATCAACTCTTCGTCCCCGGAAGCGGCCGTCAATCGCAGTGGCGGCATGACTTTCGGCGACATCTGCCGCTTCAGTTCGTCCTGAGCCAGCTCCTGATACTTGTTGGACGTCCTCAGGAAGATGACACTGGCGTTGAGCTTGACAATGTCCGTCCTGATCTCGTCGGCACGACGGACCAATTCATTGACTTCCAACGAGGCAGCCGAGCATTTCTGCTCCAGGTCTCGGAGCTGCTGGAGGACACTGCGCTTGATGCGGAGGAGCTCGTGGAGGTGCGCGTAGAGATTGGCTGCGTCCACCTGTCGGAATCCAAATTATTATTTTTGGATAATAATTTCATTTATTGCCACACAAAAAAGCATATCGATATTCAACAGTAGAGCGTTTTTTTAATTAGAGTTCCAAATTTAAATATATAAATAATGGGATACTTAAAAGCTTACTCGCATTTCCCAAATAAAACAAATAAATAAGAACGTGACTGCAAATTTAAATTTTTAGTTTATATTTTACGTAATTTTACGTAATTTCCAACAGGTTTTCAAGCAACTCTAATAACTGAATCAACAACTGCAAGGTTTGAGTAAGTTAATCAATCAATCAGTCGTTCAACGAGACAATAAAGTGGCGAAATTCGCAAGCTCTCAAATCAATCGATCTGTCGACAGATTGTCTCCTCAAGTGACTCTCAATTCAAGGCCTGAGAATTTTCATCATTGACGACACTGAATAGATCATATTTCACAGTAATGCACAGCAACCTCGTTATTAATCTGGGCGCATTACGCACCTGAGCGAGCGCTACTTCGTGCGGATCCAGCAGGGAATTGTCCGGTGTTTCCTGCGGCTGCGGGAGCGTCCACGGGCCGTAATAGCTAAAGACGAACACAACCGCGACGATAAACAGACATCCTCCGAGGGCAAGCGCTTTCATGTCGGAGGCAGTTTCGCCTCACTGCGGAAGGAGACGTCTTATTAATGTACAGACTTGGAGATCAACATAGTTAAGAACAAATAGGGAGCAGCATGCACTGCAGAAATTAATTCGGATTCCGAATGAGAATGGAACCGGCGATTCCGTTTCCAGCCATCTGCTTCGTTATGTTGGAGGAGTCACGACAGCGTGCGACTAAGCGCAAACGAATGAACGTGTGAAATTGATTTAACAGAAATCAAGTTGGACTGGATGTGATTCAAATCAATCAATCAACTACATGTTGCTGCACCGATCCGTTCTTCTCATTACGTTGTGTCAAGCGTGCAATCAAGCGCCGATCTGTGTGTTATCTTTGTGCAATTAAAATCAGTCAGTGGATCACTCGATTTCCGTTCCTTAGACAACGGTGGTTCCGTGGCTCGTGCAGCACGAGTTGGCAGGCTTGCAGACAGTACAAAGGGTTGGATTGTGTGGAGTGGATCGCGTTGTTTTTCTCACGTCACGTTATGCGTACTTTTGCACACCTGCGGTTGAATGAATGACAATGGATGAATCACGATGAATGAAGAGAGGTTCATTCCCCTTGAGCTCATTCACAAATTTCTTACGATACCAGGCAAACGCTTTGGGTTGAATCACTACATGGGTTGAATCAGTCGGGTGGCGGAGGGCGCCGCAGGCGGTGTGTGTGAAGCTGAATGAGTGTTGTTTACAATTTACACTCGTGGCGCCCTCCCCCACCCGACTGATTCAACCCATGTAGTGATTCAACCCAAAGCGTTTGCTTGATATTGTTCGCAGTATGACTTCTTATTAACACAGTGTGAGGAAAGGGTTTTGGAATGGGCCACTTGAGTTTCTGGGTTCTGGAATGGGCCACCCTGGAATCAGAACTTCCAGACAGGTTTTGGCTATCACCAAAATCTTAAACGACAGATAATAATTGATAACCCCGGTGGAACGCGTATCAGATATGAAAACAAGTTGTGGGAACATGTTTAAAAAACGAAATAATTGGACAGTTGGAAAAATCTCACTATAAAATGTCGCTGACTAAGAAGTGACTCGTCTGTTTTGGATAAATTTGCGAGAGAACGCCCTCTGCCACCCGGTGCTCCACTGCAGGGTAAGGAAAGCCAAGTGGCCCATTCCAGATCCCTTCCCTCATAGTATTATTCAAATAACGCGTTCAAAGTGCAATAAAATATTAGATATATTATATAATAAAATATATTTATATCAACCGTCAAAGTTTATTTAAATAAAAAACTTTTCATGCAAATCCACATTTTCAAAATTTAAATAAGACTTAAAATAAATTATATCCTTATATTTAGGATATATTTAATGGTTTTAAATAAACATTGGCCTTTAAATATTGATTTCTATTTTTGTAACTTTTGATAAATTAGCAGTATATTTTATTTGAAATAAAAAGTCCCTTTTTGAGCCATTCAATTCAAAATGTCTGTTAAACTTATATCAACGAAACTATTAATACATCCAAGTCGCCACTCGTCATCGTCGTTCTGGTTTTGATTACGAACCGGCTCGGTATTCTACATCACATACAGTACTGCACGGTCGCGACCAGTTGGTGCTGATTTTCAAATCCACCCGTATATTATGACTGCACATACTGTGCTTCACTACAGTCATAATATACGGTGGATCTAAAAAGCAGCACCAATTGGTCGCGACAGTACAGTATAGTAAATTTACGTAACTAGGGTGTTACTGCATTTCCGCCCCTTGACGTCTTAGAAACTACCAATCCCATCAATAACAACGAATTTGCTTTCCCTTATGTCGTAGGATTTGTCCCATAGCTGGACAAAGTCAAGCGAAAAACCTACTCACACCCCGGCACAAAGTCCAGTGAATTTATACTACTTGCATAAATTGTCACTGCGCAATGTCCATCCCTCATCATCATGTCTGTGCCTCTGCGGAAATCCTGTACTGTACATTCCATGGAATTTTATCGGGAAAGAGCGGTAAATACCGTTGCAGGAATAACCGGTTGATGCGTGGACTAAAATTAGCCAATCCGAAGCTCCGGTATGACTCATCTGTCGTATTTCTACCAATCAGCACTGCACAATGCCATTAAATCGGCCCCCGACAGGCGTGGCTTGGATTTTCCGCTGGGGTTTTTCCACTCGTGGAATTTCGCACGTTAACTTGGAAATTTCGCCTACATATAGAGCCGCGCTGGACAGTCTCTCGGCATCATTCTAACTTTCTCGCACTGAAAATTTCTTTGCAAAGTTCGTGTCCCGATATTGATTATTTTGTTCCCGAAGGAAGTATACAGAACCGCAAACTCACACCACAGCCATGTCGCAGCAATATGAGAAGAAGGTTGAGCGGACGGAAGTCGTCTACGGAGGAGATCGTCGTGTCGAGGGATCCGCGTCCGCATCCGCCGAGAAGACCACCAATTACACCCACACTGAGATCCGCGCTCCGATGGTGAATCCTCTGCCGCCGATCATTTCAACGGGTGCCGCTGGCCTGGCACAGGAGATTGTTGGGGAGGGCTTTACAGGTGCGTGAAAGGAAGACTCGTTTTGAGAGCTCTTCAACATTTTATCCCGTTTTCGTTTTGTTCTGATCGATTTGTTTCATGAAAATTTAAGTTTTTGAACGCATGCATTTAATTTTTTTGATGGAACCTACGTTCGATTGCATATCGAAGCACATTGATTTTTTTCTGAATCAAATTGTCCAGGTGGTCGATGACCAATATGATATTCTTATCTGATTTTAAGATGTCAAAGCAAATTCTTAGTCGCATGGTATTTTTTTAAAATTAAACTTGAAAGTAGTAAACTAAGATTTTAGTTTTCGGATAAATAGTCTCGGAGGTCATTTTTTTTTTTACTTTTTCAGCCTCTGCCACACGTATTTCCGGAGCTGCCGCCACCACCCAAGTCCTCGAATCTCAGGCATCCCGCGAACAGGCCTTCAAGGACCAGGAGAAGTACTCACGCGAGCAGGCCTCCATCGCCCGGGCGCACGACAAGGACCTCGAGAAGAAGACTGAGGAATATCGCAAGACTGCCGAGGTACTTTTTTATTCAAGGCTTGTCACTTCAGTCAGTAAATTGATTGATTGATTTTCATCTTTTCTGTCGAGCTAATTTTAATGCTGAAGCGTGCAGCGCCATCTGTGTCCGAAATATTTTTGGTTATAGTAACCACTTGATTTCTTGTGTTGATTGAATTCTTCGAGCATCAAATTCTTTAACTTAACGTTTGGTTCTCATGGGTTTTTTTTTCAGGCTGAAGCTGAAAAGATCCGCAAGGAGCTGGAGAAGCAACACGCCCGCGATGTGGAATTCCGCAAGGATCTCGTAGAATCCGCCATTGACCGCCAGAAACGGGAGGTGGATTTAGAAGCCAAGTACGCCAAGAAGGAGCTGGAACACGAGCGTGAACTGGCCATGAACGCGCTAGAGCAGTCGAAGATGGCCACCAATGTGCAAGTCCAAATGGACACCGCTGCTGGTGAGGGAACGAATTTAAAAATCTCACGACTTTCGTTCGGCGACGTTGGTTAACGAATATTTTCTCTCCTACAGGTACCACGGTCAGCGGAGGAACGACAGTCTCCGAACACACTGAAGTCCATGATGGGAAGGAGAAAAAAAGCCTCGGCGAGAAG
>LRSR01006656.1:0-18224 GCA_001579985.1 Hypsibius dujardini | reverse complement strand
AGCGGGGAGGTTGGAAGGCGAAACCATGTTGTGGTTTTCGTCTTGACGAAAATTTTCCGTCGACGAGAGGTTCCGTCCAATGACGACCGTTGTCGCGACGGTGCTTGGCCCTTCCGTCGAATTTTGGTTTTGTGTTATCGAAAAGGTTCCACTGCTCGATTCTGCGGTACTTGTCAGGGTCGTAGACGCGGCTGATGAAGTTGGCGTACCCGAAGAAGACCCGACAGTGTTGTCCTTGAGAAACGTGACAGACGTGAACGGTGTTGACGGTTCGGTAGTGCTCGACGGTTGACTCGGAGTACTCCGGAATGCGGTAACGTCATGAAGAGACGCCTCGCTTACGTTGGAACTGCTGCTTATGGTGGCTGTGGTAGCGACGGGAATTGAGGATGACGAAGTCGACGTCGAACCTTCCGTGGTTGGTGTACCGGTCGTTGCGAGAACCTTCGTCGTTAAGGAAGATGTTGTCTGCTCTTGATGAGCAACGATTGAGGCCTCCGTTGAGTTGAAAAACGGACCAGAGACCTCCCACTTTGAAGTGCTGCTTGAAGAGTTCGTCGAGTTCGCGAGTCCTCCAGCGAGGATCGTTGAATTTATCACTTCGAGATGAATCAGCTGGTCACCGAACGTCAATTTCGTGCTGTTATGCTCATGCGTGGAATTCGAAGCATTGGCAGCGAGGAGCCCTCCCAGGACGGAGGAGTTCGACACGACATGCGGTTCGGTGAAGTTGAGCGCCTCGTTGCCGTCGTCTAATGAAGTGGCGAACATGTTGAAGACCACCAGTTTCGTGGTCGCTGGATTAGCAGTGGGCGCATTCTGCCACCAATCCGGTGGGATGGTAGCGTTGAGGACCTCGAGGTGATTTAATTGGTTGAAGAAATGCAACGGAACGGCGCCGTTGGAAGCAATCCGGTTGGTACCATTGGAAATTTCAGCAGTTGAAGAGTTTGAGAGAGCCAGATCGATATTTAACGAGTTTAGTCCCGCATTACTTTCGTTAACGGATGAATTGGAAAAGGCGCTCGTTACCGACGGTTCCGTTGTGAGACTGTTTGAAGCTGAGGTAGAAAACGTTGCGTTGAGTTGGGCATCGAGAACCAGCAAACTGGAGTCGTTCGCTGTTCCGTTCGCTGTTCCGTTCGATGTTTCGTTCGCTGTTCCGTTCGCTGTTCCGTTCGATGTTTCGTTCGCTGTTCCGTTCGCTATGATGTTCGTTATGCTATTTGATTTGCCGTCTGCTGTTCCGTTTATTGTTTTGTTCGCTGCATCGTTGATTGTTCCATTCGCTGTTCCATTTGCTGTGTCGTTTGTTGCGATGTTCATTACAACGATTGCTGTATCATTCGCTGTTCCGGTCGTTGTTCTGTTCGCTGTGTCATTCGCCTTTCCGTTCGCCGTTTCGTGTGTTGTTACATCTGCTGTTCCGTTTGTTTGGCTAAATGCGCCGTCGCTCATTGTGATATTTTCGGTTCCATTCAAACTAACGCTCACTGTTCCATTTTCCGTTCTGTCTGCGGTTCCATTCCTAGCAACGTCCTTGAGATCAATCGCAACCCCGTTCGAATCGACATTGGTCGTTTTATTCACCGCTGAACTGTTTGAAATTGATGTCCCATTGACAGCTGTCGCGCGTATCGTGCTGTTCACCGCATCAAGGGTACTCGTGCTGTTGTCTTGAGAGAATGCGAACAAGTTCACAACGAACCGTTTGGCGGCGTCCCATACAGACGAACCCACAGGAGCCGCCGTCGCGTTCAAGAACCATTCCGGCGGAATGGTGGCGTTCAGCACTTCCAGATGGTTCAGCTGGTTGAAAAAGTGAAGAGGAACAAAATTGGGCGATGATCTGTTCGTTTTATCGGAAGCGTCAGCGATGGATGAGTTTTTCGACAAGGCCTCAAAGCCAGAAGCATTCAGTGCG
Source organism: Hypsibius dujardini (assembly GCA_001579985.1). NCBI lineage: Eukaryota > Metazoa > Tardigrada > Eutardigrada > Parachela > Hypsibiidae > Hypsibius > Hypsibius dujardini. The sequence continues at coordinate 16,300 of LRSR01006656.1, read as the reverse complement.
TCATTACCGCCACCCACCAACGGAACGATAGACGTTGGGACTGTTGACGAACCCAAATTCGCCGTTGTATTGAAGGACTGTCCACTACTGTCAAATCCCACCGAACTGGAACTGGAACTGAAACTGAATGAACTGGGACTGGAACTGGAATCAAATGAACTGGAACTGGAATTGGAACCGAATGAACTGGGACTGGGACTGGAACTGGAATCAAATGAACTGGAACTGGAACTGGAACCGAATGAACTGGAACCGTTCGACTTTGTCGAAGCCTTCAACTGTTCTTCTGTTCCATTAGCCGTGAAAAAATGAGCGGTGCTGTTTAGCGTTCCGTTGCTCAGTTCGGCGGAGAACTGGTCAGACACGAGCAGTATCGTTGTGTTCTCTGGCAAGTTCGCTGTCGCATCGAACAAGACAGCTGCAAAGGTGTCGTTTCGCTCTCCGGAATGGACTACAGTCGTCCCATCTGTTCCGTTGTTCCGATCGGTGAAAGTGGATACTACGAAGGAGGCCGTTGTCCGAGCAGTACTTGTCGATTCACCAGCAGAGCTTTCCATTGGGCTTTGACCCAGTTTAGCAAGAACAGCCGGTGTTGTCAAGTCAATGTGATGTGTGGAGGCGCTGTTTTCAGTGGTGGCCGTTGATGCTTGTTCGTTCGCGGTACGGCTGACCCCTGATGCGACCTCTTGGGCGGCTGGGCGGGCGGTCGTGGTTGTGTCAGATGGGGTCGCTGGGTCAGAGGACGCGGAGACGAATTCAGTGGTCGTTGTCGGGAAAAGTGTACTGGAACTCATGTTAGAGTTCTTGTTGTCCGCTGCAGACTCAGAAGAATTTTTTAAACCTGCTTCGTTGGAGGGACGGCTGTCGTTTGCCAGTCGGGTTGCAGTAGCAATCTAAAATGTAACAGTGATTGCAAAAAAAATGTTTAAGACAGCAACATGATTTTCGATGTTATTTTCAATGTAATGTTCAATCAATTTTGATTTTAAGTAAAATAATATTATGCCAATTAAATTTATATAAAACATTCGATTTTTGTATTTCAAGCATTACCGTGGTCGTTTCACTCGGTGGTTGAACCGTCGTGGCGACACTCTGCGCACTGGACACGACGATGATGGGGACTTCTGTGCTACTGCCACGGTCAGCCTGGTTTACCGACGGTGGCGACGTCTCACTTAACAAGTGAGCTGCTCGAAGGACAAAGGATGAGTTGACCAAGTTTCCCGTTCCGTTAACGGGTTCGGTTACGTTGCCGACTGTTAGAACGGCCACTCCACCGGCAGTCGAGGCGGCTGTCGTTGCCTGGAAGATCTCTTCCACCACGCCAGCATGAACAGTCGTCCCGTTCTTCTCAGACAACAAAACACTGACGGCTGCAGCCACGATTTCGGTGGTCGTGGCCTCCGTTGTCGGCGTCACTAAACTGGAACCGATGTTCAAGGACAAGCTGTTCGGTGTCAACGCTCCGGCCGAGGAAGCGACAAAGACTTTCTGATCTCGCGAAAGGGTTTGCTCGTGATTGGAACCGGGCACCGTCGAGACTGTCACCGCACTCGGCAATGGTCCTTCGCTTCCGTTAAGGGTTTGCTCGTGATTGGGACTAGACACTGTCGAGACTGTCACCGCACTCGGCAATGGTCCTCCGCTTCCGTTAAGGGTTACCTCCCCGGCCGAGGGATGGGCAGAACTGAATGTCGACTGAACCAAGGATGGTCCCATTCCATTTGTGGGCTCTACAGAGAAATTGGAGGATGCAGCAGTCGTTGCTGAGGACGACGACAACGGACGGACAAGCGCAGTTGTACTGGAAGCTGAGACGTCTACACTTGAACCTATATCACGTGATCGAAACAAATAAAATGTTTAAAAAATTCAACCCTTTTTGAAGGAACCCTTTTTGAATCGATGGTTTCATCCCATATTCCTACCTGCGCCTGTGTTCCCGGGCAGGGCAGCCCGATCGAAGAAAATCTTTGAAAACGACGAGTTCCCTAGAAGGGGCGCGTAACTGCCGTTGATTGCAGGCAGCGAACTGCCCAACCCTTCAGTTCGACTCTCCGTCGTAGCTGTGATTGAAACCGTCACGTTTTTCGCTTTCTCCAGCGGATCTTGGGAGACGGTTTTCACCAGTAAAACAGCCGTCGAGTTTTCTCCGGCGGAAGAGTTTTCCGACTCGGAAGAGGCGTTACTGAAGAAGACAGTGACGTTTTGGAGGAAAGGGTTTGACAGGATTCCCGAGGCGTTGTTCCACGACGAACCGTTGGCGATGCTCATTTTCCGAAGAGCCCAAAGGTCGAATAAGGATTCGGTCAAGTTCTCGGCAGTTGTTGTTGTGTTGTCCAAAGTGATCAGCGAGTCGTTGAACGCGACTGGGATTGCAGTGACCTTCGAAAGGGCCGGAGACGTCTGAGAGACCGCAGCCAGCAACTGATGACTGGATTCTTTCAGGGAGGAAGAATCTGTCGCGTTTTCGGTGGCGGATGAGTTTGTTATGGAAATTGTTGTGGAACTGATTACAGGCGTCTGAGTGGTTCTGATGACGTTGAGATTGGGAATCTCGTTGTCCGCGGCTTGGTTGCCGGAAGGCTCGACAATCAGTTCTCGAATTATCCTGGTTGTGTTACTACCGGGTATCACAATTTCCATGCTATTGGGTGGAGGTGTGGGAAAACTGGATAACGACGGCAGTGGTCCGAAAGGTTTGATATTGTTGCTCAAGCCAGTTTGCATCTGGGTGATAATCCCGTTAGCGGTTTGCCGAATGGCATCTCCGAAATTCGTGCCGCCAAAATCTTGGCACTGAAATATTTCACAATGCTTAGTTGATATAGTTTAATATTCTTATGTCTGTCTGTCTGTCTGTCTGTCTGTCTGTCTGTCTGTCTGTCTGTCTGGCTACTTGTCTGTCTGTCTGTCTGGCTACTTGTCTGTCTGTCTGTCTGTCTGTCTGTCAGTCAGCCTGTCTGTCTGTCTGTCAGTCTGTCTGCCTGTCAGTCTGCCTGTCTGGCTACCTGTCTGCTTGCCAAGCTGCCGCTCTATGGATTCACAGCCTTCTCATACCTTGTAAGAACTAGCAAAGTTGAAGAGGATCACAATTGAAGAGATAAATTTCCGACTGCGGTGGTCCATGACCGGTCGATCGATGATCTGTACCGCGTCCCTAAAATAACTTGGAAATTGAAACCGATAAACGTGCTTCAAATCTTTACAATATTAAAGACTGACAGTGCAGATATAAGTGTAAACAAAATGTCCACTAATGATATGTAAATATGCTGGTGGGACTAAAAGTTCGGACCTTCTAAGAAGTCACAATAATGAAAAGGCTCTTTGAGAAGGAAGGACCGACTAATTGTGTGCTTTAAAATGCCTAAAAAGTTGGAAACAATGACACCCCGTGTACACCGTCGCCCTTCTCAGATTTACGTAAAGAGGATGGGGAAAAAACGCGCGCGAGGCGGTCCGCAGAATCATGGCCACATATTATTCTTCAACACGCTAAGACAAAAAACCTGCTTTCAAGGCGTCAGTGATCTCTGTGTGTCTTGTCTGCTTGTCTGTCCATCGTTTTTAGGCTCGAATGACTTCCGACGCGGCGGCGTCGCGCAATTATTTCTTCTCACACTTGTAAATAAGTGTTGAGATTTTGGTGTTTAGTCACGAAAAAAAACATCCCTTTAAAATTGTTCCGGCTAATTTTTTTGCACGGTGAATGTACCGGTACATATCACCCCCGCAGTTCAATGTACTATTAATGTGGCAAGCTGGTTATCATTTTTTCTATGGAAAAACTCTTCAATGCTATATAAACACCCACGCAGGGCCAAGCGGGCATAGTAATAAATTGGCGCGGAACTAGGTCCATCACCTTCTGGACACAGACAGACTGTCTGTATCTCAGGCAAATCAACTTATTATGATGAACGAAAATATTCTGTCGATTTTCGTCTGCCTGCCTGCCTGCCTGCCTGCCTGCCTGCCTGCCTGCCTGCCTGCCTGTAGGTCTGTTCCTTTTTTTCTGTCTGCCTGTCTGCCGGCCACCCTGTCTGTCTTCCTGAATTCCTGTCTGAGCCCCAGCCTACATACCTACATGTCTGCCTGTTTGCCTGCCTGTCTGTCTGCCTGCCTGTCTGCTTGTCCGCCTGTCCGCCTGTATACCTGTCTGCCTGCCTGTTTGCCTACCTGCTTCCCTGTCAGTCCGTCTCTCTGCCTACCTGCCTGCTTGCTTATCTGTCTACTTGCCTGCCTGCTTGCCTGCACGCATACTTGTCTGTCGGTTTCTCTTTCCATCTATTTGCCTGTTTCACTGAGGTGTCTATTTGCCTATCGTCTGGAGGTTATGGGTAAGTCTGAAGAAAAATGCAAGACATGCCCATCACCGAGAAAGACAAAAAGACTCAAGAGTCATTAAGGCGTGTCAGTCAAGGCCAACGTTCATGACTGTTGTTGTTGGGACAGGGGAAAAAAAACGGAAGATGCGCCCACGCATGAGAAGCTCATTACCCTGTGCGGTGGTAAGACCAGCCGTACACGTCCGCTTACTTCTGCAGAAGTCCGTGAGTAATACCGATTTCTAATCACGAAAGTTCAGCGAACGGCCTTCTCTGCTGGCAAAACATGACCTCAAGTCTCTAACGATGCCTTACTCATCCCAAAAGCGTATTCGAATTATAGAGAACTTTTATGAAGCTCTCCCCTTCCTGAATTCAATGGGAAGCGCCCTCTGTTGGTGGATATACTAGACAATCAACACCAGTTTTCTTGTTCCTGCTCTTCCCCGAGTTAGCAGGCCTTGATAAAAATTGTCGTGAAACGCCGCTTGCAGTGCAAAATTATTTTACCTCTTATCGAGCGGCTGTTTGAAATACGGAAAGTTCCCCACATCCAGTTCCCCCCCGGTGCGCATTGCATGCATTCATAAGACCATAAAGTGCCGGAAGCCACAATGGAATAACAAGTTCACGAAATCGATTCATTTACTTTAAATTGCCTCTTTTGGGAGAAATCCCATTAACAGTTTGAAAATGAAAACTCATTGACCGCCTCATCGCTTAGAAATTCACATACAACACACGCCATTACAGGTACGAAATCTGAAAAGGTTTGATAATTGCACAGCTCGCTGATTTGCAATTGTGCCGCTGAAGACGCAGCTCCTAGTGCTTGCAACAGCCACAAGCCTTCCCGGATATTCCCACACCGCACTTGGCTGAGCTTCCGCATTTGCAGTCTGCAGAACAAGGACATCCATAAGCATTTAAACTGTTTCTCGTTAATTAATAAGTGACATCCATTATCGGAAGGTGTTAGGAATCGCACGGCGCGGTGCGCATTTATTACGACACAACACGACACATAAGTGCTGTACCAATTACACACAAAAAAAGAGATGTCAATCATAATTGAATAATTAATTACAAAACAAGTTGCACATATTATGAACTTGTACTAACCGGAGCAAGGGCAGTTGCTCTTGCCAGACTCGCAGCCACAGCTGCTGGAGCAGTCCTTGCAGTCCTTCCCGGCGCACTGGCCGACGGTGCACTTGCCCGCTAAAAAAACAGAGCTAAACTGTGACACCATGTCACACGTACAGAGTACTCAAAACCAAAGAGATGGAGGATAAAAATCCCCTGCAGTAGACTTACTTTTGCAGCAGCAGTCCTCACCCATTTTTGCTAAACGATTGGAAGAAAAACTATTCTAATGTGTTAAGGTAAGGGTAAAAGAAAACATACAGCGCCTGCGTCAATGACTACTTTTTATAAGCGGAGAGCTAGAGCTAAACATACGCTTTATGTTTGAGTTATGGGGACTCGGATTTTTCCCAGACGAATAATGGAGTTTTTAAATATTGATGTGGCACGGTGTCTGTGACTACGACAACGATTTTGTTGCGGCGCATTCCCGGCCGGTTGTCGGTCAATGTGCATTGGAGGTGTGGAGGCGTGGAGGTGTGGAGAAGTGGAGGAGTGGAGGAGTGGAGGAGTGGAGGAGTGGAGGTGTGGAGGTGTGGAGGTGTGGAGGTGTGGAGGAGTGGAGGAGTGGAGGTGTGGAGGAGTGGAGGAGTGGAGGTGTGGAGGTGTGGAGGTGTGGAGGAGTGGAGAAGTGGAGAAGTGGAGGAGTGGAGGTGTGGAGGTGTGAAGGTGTGGAGGAGTGGAGGAGTGGAGAAAGCCAGCGTGGAACCTCCGCAATCGATTCATCGTGAGGAAACGCACAGGGATTGCCAATGAGGAAAGAGTTATCGTACATCGCTTAACCGTCGACCTAAGAGCAAGCATACTGTGATACTGTACTGTGATATCGGTAAATGAACCTATGGTCAGCACAGGACACTGCTGGACTAGAGAATGTCCTGCAGAATTAGCCATTTATATTGATCATCCAACGCGTTGCGTTTTACTTTTTTGCAGTATAAATGCCGTCAATCTGCATACTCAGGGCAAAGTCAGTAATTTTGGCCCGTAAACCTAACTTATTGCAGATGCCGTATTCAATATAACTCGGCTTTATGTTTTGTTAATAGAGCCACATGTATGATGATTTTCGAAATTCCTTTGAGCGTTGTTCTGGCCAGAAGAAGAAATTATCGTTACATACGAGTACTCGTACCATATCAAAATTAACCAGGGCAAACTGAATATGGCGCATCCTTGTGCAATGTGCGCTGCGCTCCCTATTGCGCTGCGCTGCCTATTCCGCGTAGCTGTATGTTGTATTTCATGCTATACCCGTAAGTTGCACTCGTATCTACACACGCGGCAGAAGCCTTGCACTAACCGAGTTAAGCCATTACACTCGTTCGACGCATGACTGTTGACTGTTGTATCCCTGTTGTGCTGCCGGTCATGTATCCTTACCGTTGGAAGGTAACATCTGACTGACCTAGCTGACTGCCTGTTCTTTTTACGAGCACATTCGATTTCAATTTTCTCAGATGCCAAACAGAGCCAGCAATTCTCTGTTCGGTGGGACTGTCCTGCCGTTTGGTCCGTTTCTACCCTGAACCCGGCCCTCCTCCGGGAACCGAACCGAGTTCCCGACGAACCACGTTAAGAATTTCTGCTCAGAAGCTGGGTGAGATTAGCGCCTCATCCGTAGAGGACATTCTGGATCTGGTAATTTGCTAATCTGTTTGTCTTGTTATGTCACTACAGACACAATACCATGCCTGCTTGGAATGCATTCCTCCAAGCTGTCCATCTCGACGGCCAATGCCGGTGACGTTACCGCTGGATCTTCCTCCTGCAATTGTGATTCGCGGCGACAGCATATCGTCAAGCTAGACGACCCTTCGGACGATAAATCCCAGCCCCAGCAGCGACACCACGAAAATCGCAATCAGAGTGACTCTGTCTTATGCTACGTTCCTAATCCGTGTCACATCGCCAGAAAGCCACTTGAAATGGGTAAACTCCGCCCCTTTGCCCGAACATCTTTCTAACAACATCAGAAGAACCTTCCAAATTAGTGTTACTTTTGTGCGTGATCGGGCAAGAAGCCGACGATCTGACATTTCTGACATTTAATCTGGCATCTGACACTGCCTGATGTCTGGTGTAATGGTGTTGCATGTTTTCTTGCCTAAAAGATTTCTCGTTACTTCTATTCACGCTCTTAATTTTTTCTCTGTGACTCTTGGTTTCTCATTACTTAGTTCATTGAGTCGACGCCAAAGAGTCGACGTTCATAGAGATGACGCCATCCCTCGCCAAATTTCGTTGTTACATTTTTGTCCGGCACACAGATATAGTCCTCGAACTCGTACCTTGTCTGTGGGTCGGTAAGACCTGTCTGTCACGATTCTTTGAAAGTTTCAGACTTGCCTGTATATCAAGAAGTGCGACCCTTCCTGAATTCAATGGGAAGCGCCCTCTGTTGGTGGATATACTAGTCAATTAACACCAGTTTTCTTGTTCCTGCTCTTCCCCGAGTTAGCAAGCCTTGATAAAAATTTTCGTGAAACGCCGCTTGCAGTGCAAAATTATTTTACCTCTTATTCAGACATTCCGACACTGCTTTGCCGTGATGTGCCTGTCGATATATCAACCGATGTCGTGATGGTCTTATTATCGGGTATGATTTCGTCTGGTGCCTTTGATCATACAGGAACGCCACCTGTCATTCGTATTCTATTAGTACGCGTACGAGTACATACCACAAGGGTACGGGGTCCCTCGGTGCAATAATGGTCGCCGCTGCAACAAAAAATGGCCCGCGTACCATGCCGCGGCCGCCGCATTGGAGTTACGCAAAACTGTTTACTCGCACGCGTATATAGCCAACATGTCTCTCTCCCCACACACAAAGCGTGTGTCAACAAATCCGCCAACCCGCCCACACCCCTCAGGTCGCCGCTGAGTTGTAGACGCACCACCGTCCAAACGTATAGAAAACAGAAATTCGGACATTAAAAACACTGCAGAATCCACACGTGGATGCTTTTTTTGCATACCGCACCGTGTCCGTCGCTCGCTCGCACTCACTCAACCCCATCATCAACAACGTCGTGGTCTTTCATCAACAATAATCCCTCGTCTCTATTAAATTCCTACCAAGGAAATGCCTCCGTTAACAAACACTTGTTTTGATAGACAGCCAACTTGGTTATATGGTCTTGTCGTGTTCCTGATGTGTTTTGGAGCGGGAAGAGTCTCGGGACAGAACGTGGCGGACGGGTTTCCCACACAGGACTGCGGCACGACGCACGGCTGTATCGGGTTCCCGGAGGACAGCTGCCTGGCCAATGGTCGGTGCATTATTCTGCTGAAATTCGCATTTGACCCGGCGTTTAAGGATCGGGTACCGGTCGAGATTTACGGGACCCCGCCGTCGTTTCGGCCGCAGAATTTCTGGATTGCCGTTGGATTCAACACGGAGCCGCAAAAAATGGTGAGGAACCCAGGAGACCCTGCCAGCACAAAACAAAGTGGCAAAGAGATATTAAGGCAACAGGATGCAAAAGCAGACAACGGAAAAGCAGGCAGACCGATGGTCCTCTGGTTGAGGGACAGACATTGACACAGACATAGAAGCAGGCAAACTCATAGATGGAACTCATGGAAGGTCAGACAGGCTGATAGAGAACAAGTAAAGAAGAAAAGGAAGACGACAGACATCTAAGCAATAAGACAAACAGATGCAAATTGAGAGGAACATACGGACAAAACAGACAGGCACATTAACATACTTGAAGGCAGGCAGGCATGCAAACAGACTGAAGAATAGACCGACAAACAGACAAACAGACAGACAGACAGAAAGACAGACAGACAGATAGACAGACAGATAGACAGACAGACAGACAGACAGACAGACAGACAGACAGACAGACAGACAGGTAGACAGGCAGGAAGGTAGGCAGAACGACCTACAGACCGATAAACAGACAGACAATACGACGAGCAAATAGACAGCTAACGCCAAAACCCATTAGACATTCGGACAACAGACACAATGACAGAAGCAGACATATAACCGCGCGATTTGGTAACCAGAAGTGGAATCAGTTACTGGATTCAATTTACAGGGGGGAGCACTAGTGACAGAGTGCGTTTACAACAACGGCGCGGCCGGCGTCTTCTCCTCCCGTAACGTCCCAAACGCCTACGCCAATCAGCGAATTCTCCTGACCGGCGTCATCCCCGGTAACGGATCTCTTCACAATGGCATTCTCGGCTGCTCGTTCGTTCTCCATAGAGAGCGCAAAGTCAACGAGATGACCTACGACCTTGCACAACCGTAGGTGTTGTGCTCACACCGCACACTTTTTTCTGCCTTTATTTCCACTGTCCAGCTGTATGCGCAGGCATATAATAAGTTTGGTTTCTCTCTCTCTTCTCCCTCTTCATGCTTGGCATGCAGGTTCTACATAATAGCCGGAAGTGGACCTGCAATGGGCAGTAAGTCAATTGAGAACCGCTGATTGCGGCTCAAGACGTGCGATCTCGATGGCAGTATGCCAGTACTAGGCTGTGGATTTATCTTTGGCAACGCAGATTTAATTGGACTAATGACAAAAGACTTCATCATTCAAGTGAAAAGACGTTTAATCCCCTGATCGAACCAACACACCTCAAGTGGGACCGGCGAGAAATCATAACACGACCCTTTATACTGTCTGTCTAGCATATCTCTGTATCTGTACAGATGCCTGTTTGTCGATTAGCGTCCATTCAATCAGTATTTTTTTCCGTGTTTCTACATGCCAGCCTGCGGATACTACATCTGTTTGTCTTGCCTGCCTGCCTGTCTGCCTGCCCCCTGCCTGCCTGCCTGCCTGCCTGCCTGCCTGCCTGCCTGCCTGCCGGCTGTCTCTCTGTTTGTCTATGTCTGTTTGTCTGTTTGTCTATATATCTGCTTGTTTGTCTATCTGTCTGTCTGTGTATCTGCCTAGCTGTCTGCCTGTATTCTTACAACTTACGCTCAAAGTGTTTGACTGTCTGCTAACCCGCCTACAGATTTGATTGCCTAGCACTTTGTACTCTGAGTCAATATATGCCTGTCTGTCTGTAAGACACGTGTCTACTGTTTAAAGATCGCCGCCTACACACAGCGTCTACAAAGCGTCTAGGCATGTACGGAAAGCGTAAACGATCATTCCTTTCAGGCATGGTTCGGCAGCACTTTCAACGACCAAGCATGTCCAACGACGCCATCGTAATCGCCCCACTTGATAACTCTGCTATACCGCCACCGCCGCCGCAGCAACAGCAGCCGTCACCGGTTGAACGGACAACCCCTTCCTCATCCAATGGCGGCCTTACCACCCTCCGGTCGGTCCTCTTCGACAAATTCATTCAGGGACCCTTCCCTCCCACCACTCCCACCCCGATGCTGCGAACGACCGTCGGTCAACTGCGTCCCGACCAATTGCTACCGGACCGAGTGCCGGCTTTGAATAATGTCCAACAACAGTTTGGAGCCCTTCCACAGGTACCGATGAACGCGCCAGCATCGTTTGGTCAGCAGCAGCAGCAAGTTCCGATAAACGGCGGTCCGGCCTTCGGGATGCCCAACGCACCACCAGTATCGTTCGGCGTGCAGAATCTCGCGTCAGCGCTGGGCCAAATGGAGGACTCACCGAAGCTGATCAACGAGGAGACAGTGGTCAATATGGTCATGAGGTTCATCGAACCGCCGCTAAAAAGTAAGGAAGACACCCTTTAAAGGCTGTATAGAGGCAGCCAGACAACACAGCTGGCTGGGCAAACAAGTAGGCAGAAGAGCTGCCAGGCGGACAGCCACCTTCAGCCACAGTAGGGAGGCAGACAGACCGAGCGATACGAATTAATATACAGGCAAACGAATAGACAGGCAGACATGTAGGTAGACCAGCAGGCACATAGAAAGACATATACGTAGACAGATAGGCAGACATATGCCGTATGCATGAAGGAGACGTAGTCAGAAATACAGGAATGCCAGGACATAAACAGACTGACATGTGGGTGGCCAGATAGGCACGCAGACAGGTAGATAGACTAACAGAAAGACAGACAGACACAAACAGGCACAGACAGGCAGGGAGAGTGACGGACACAGAGAGACAAACAGGCATAAATACCGATAGAGAGATAGGCATGCAGACAGGCAGGCAGAGAGAATGACAGACACAGACAGTTATAGTTATTTCTCGTAAAGAAGTATCGCATGGTAAAATCTTTTATTTCTTATAGTGATTGTGGACATTCTGAATCGTGGAAACTTACTGCGGTATGGCTACCGGTCAGCGGATTTGAATGCCCCGCTCTTCAAACCGACTGCGTAGCATCCGGGTCTTTTGTTCACGCGAATACTTCAGTTCTCTCTTCATTTAGCGTTGTTTGCGAATTGTTCCGTTGCCAGCATAGACGCGTCTAGACCTTCCGGTACGGGGGGGGCATAATTTTTAATTTTAAATATATTAAATATGTTGGTATGATTTTGCTATTTTTACTCTAAAAAACGTTTGAGTTACTTTCGATTTCGGAACGTCATTGGGTTACTTTCGATTTCGGACAAGGGAGGGGGGGGGGCAATTGCCCACTTGCCACCCCCTAGGACGCGCCACTGGTTGCCAGTACCTATGAACATATTTTAGTATAGTAACAATATACTACCTGGATGATGTTTATTAATATTATAATTAATATGAATATTAATATTATTTACCAGAGCTTGCGGTACATATGGCATGGGAGTCCAGCGACTGGGCATCCTCAATCAGTCCGTTAGCCAGTGGTGCAACACACAAGGTTGTGCGTTGATTGAACATCCAATCAATTTCCCTTGCCATTCAGACATCCAATTCATCAATAAAGCGCGATATTTCAGTGAAAGAGTTGATCTGAGCTGAACTAATCAACCAATCAATCGATCGATGACCCTTTCCTTTCAGACATCCAATTCATCGATCAAGCGCGCTATTTCAGGTGATTCAATAGTTGATCTAAGCTAAACCAATCAACCAATCAATCATTTGTGACAATCAACCAATCAATCAGTTGTGACAATCAACCAATCAACCAGTTGTGACAATCAACCAATCAACCAGTTGTGACAATCAACCAATCAACCAGTTGTGATATACAATCAATCCCTAAGAGCAACTACAAAGCATCAATATTGCCAGAGTTTCATTAAATTCATCAATCAATCGAGGGTGTTCTAGTGGAACTATTCGTGTCGGTTTCGATAAATTAATCCTCAATCCATCAATCAAACAGCTGCAGATTGGCAAACTTAATATTCATGTAAAAAACATTTTCCTTCTCACTATTGCTTCTCGAATCTCAGATTTATCATCCGTAAAATGGTTTGGAAACAAGAAGCGCCAAAAAATTGGTTGTCTCATATTACGGACCAAATACTAGGATGATAACTGATAGATCAAAAAAAGAAGCCAGAAAAACGGTCGATGAAAAATTCTCGTCGCAAAATCAATAACGCATCGAAGCAGCAGCAAAACAGGAGAAGGAGAAAGAGAGCCGAGTACAACTGGAAATTCCCATTTTCGAATCGAGCTTCAGATAACGCGTTAAATAAATCCATCCAAACGATCCGTGGCTGGAGAGAAGGAATATTGTGGCGATTTGTCAATGGCGTCGGAAAACATGCCCATCTTCCCGGTGCAAATTAAAGTGCCAACGCGCTGCAACACACCCGCCATGAAGCGAATTCCAAGCAGCCCAACCATCAAATCGCTAGGAAATACCTCGAAACAACAGGAAATGAGAGCAGAGTGCAGTGCGCGTCGTCATTGAGATCGTCCAGCGCCGCCGACCTGCTCCTGATACACCTCAATCACGTCGTCATTCTCCATCTCCAGGCCCTGCGGTGTCTCGTTATCCTCTAGTCGGCGACCTGTGCGACGGATGAACCGGTGAAAAAAGTACGGCGACCCGGGGGGAAATTGGGAATTTCGTTGCTTACCGTCGAAAAGGAAGCGGAATGCCGTCACCGCGACTCCCATGCGGTCGGCGTACGACTTTTTCAGCTTCCCCAGCGCGGTCGAGGACTTGACCCGAAAATGCACTTCATTACTGTCCTGGGATACCACTCTGAAATTGCGGATGGGAACGCGTTATTGGATCAACAGAAAAAAATTTCAACAAATGGTCGGGAACATTTTTTCCCTTTTTTTTCATCTTTTTCCTTGACTTTACCTTAGTTTGATGTATTCCTCGCCTCCCTCGTTCTTCGCGTCGCCGTTGCCGGCCTCCTTCTTCGTCTCAGTATCACCATTCTCCGACATGATGAAAAACAGGGGGTGGTGTTGTGAGCTTTGAATGCACGGGAAACAAAAGAGGAAAATAAAGGAAGGAAACTACCGATCCAACTTCAAGCGAATGATTTTTTGATTTTGGTAAAGAATGAATTTGCCGTTGAGGAGAGAGTTCTTTCGACGTGAATGACGGTGGCAGGAGTACCGGTACCATGTAGCAGCAGTAGCATCGGTGCCGGGGACGATGTTTCCCATCGTAACCACCGAGAGGTGGCGCTACAGACGTCCGAACTCCCGTCCGGTTCTCCGGTCGCGCACTCACGCAGAACATTTGAAATCTGCTGATTTGAAATTTAATTTTGCATGCCAGAGAGTATGAAGTGAAGTCAGCAAATCGGCTCACCCTCAAAATCGTCATTAAACCGGCTCACTCATAGATTTTCCCCTGAGGGCAGGTGCTTGTTTGCTTGATTTACAAAGTGCTAGGATGTAGTATAAAAAATCAGACAATCAAGCGCCTGCCATCAAATATCAATCCATGAGTAAGCCGATTTGCTGATGATTTTGAGGATGATCGTGCAGGTAACCACGAAAAACGATATAACCATATACGATATACGATATAACCATATACGATATAACCATACAAACAACAATCCTGTTATAGGGTATATGTTTTAAATTGTCGAATTAAAGGCCATAGTTAGTGAAGTGAACGAACTCGCGGTGAAAACAAAATGCATGCATCCAAGGAACCAATTAACCGAAGGTTCGAACACACTGCTAAGCTTCAACTGTGGAATGAAAAGAATAATATCAAGATGCTGTTTTGAGCGCAAGAGAACACAGAGAGAGGTCTACAAAAATAGATCGTAAAAAACGCGCGGCCAGCTGGCGACCCGCAAAGGTATTACTAGTAATACAGACGTGGTATTACTAGTAATACAGACGTGGTATTACTAGTAATACAGACGTGGTATTACTAGTAATACAGACGTGGTATCCAATGAGGTGTATTACGCGTAGACGTATCCACTTCGGATTCGTTTGGCGAGGTAACATGCGAAACCGATTCCGAGGAGCTAAAGGTAAGACACAAATACGAGATTAAAACAGAATTGCTCTGTGCAGTAAAGTGTCAGTCTGTACTTTGAATGTGGAACAAGGAACGCCATTTAGACTATCAGTCATCAAGCAGGCTCGTGACACGACAAACTCAACAACATGTACCTGAATAAAGGCAAGTCCGATAGCAGCCCCGGCGAGGCCGTTGATGGCCCTTTGTACTAAGTTCTGGATTTTAGGAACGCATCCATCGGTGTAGATTATGCACTTCGAATGGTCCTTAACCCCTGCCGCACATTCCGAATTAATCTTGTCTTCCAAAAGGTCTTCCGCTTTGCAGTTATCCTGCTTCTGGCAGCATGATGGCACCACGGACGCGTTTTCTGTCTCGTTGAAGCTGTGGACTCGCGTAATGTTGAACCACTCGTTGTATCCCTGCGACCCGCAGCATCCCAACTGAAAACCAACGAACCATGCATACATACAAATAAAGGAACCATAAAAGTGCAATAAGGATTCCGTAAAATAACGGTAGAATCTCAGGTTTTTTTATTTCAGATTTTAGAGTGCTCTGCGCACATACTCCTTTTTGGATATCATCAATGGCTGATAGGGAGTTGTTGTCCTTCATGAGGCTGGGGAAGATCTCATTGATGGCAGTCGTTACCTGAAATACAAAGTTGCTTTACTTGGGTTGCTGTTTTTTGCGTCATATTTCGGCGATTCATTGGAAGACCGGAAGCTGAAGTACACCACGATCGACGAACCTTTCCCTTCTGAACATATCCGGCGATTCCTCCCGCGACTTGAACGATGAAGATGATGCTGACAATAACGGCAAACTATAACGACAAAATGGATTTTATGACTAAACAAGATGGGACGCGGGCCACGTAATGCAAGAGTAATGTAACGGTATTTGAAAGCACCGACGGTAGACAATTACTTCACTTCGAGAAATTTTGCCTATCCCGGACCACTGACCATACCAAACGCTTTCAAATTTGCCAGGCAACTTTTCTTTACACTGGCCGATTGAACATTTTATTTCCCATCGACTGGAATGGACGGAAAAATGTTTTGAAATGAGGAGGCGGAACTATAGTTCTTTTCTGAAATCACCCGCAAGTTTCCGGTCCCAAGAGACAATGATCGCTAGCTCCGCCCCCTCATTTCAAACCATTTTTCTATGCCAATCGATTTTAAATTAAATTTTGAAGCGGCTGATGTCAAGAAAACAGACTTCCACTCATGGTGAATTAACAGCGATTGGAAGTGTCTTGAGTGGCCCAAAATCAGCCAGGAAATTGAAACGGGATGTATAGGGAAATAGCCTGGAACCCTTGTACCGGTACCGTAATGTACCCTTGTACCGGCACCGTACCCTACCCTTGTACCGGTACCGTACCCGTGTACCGGTACCGTTTCCTACCCTTGTACCGGTACCGGTGCCTGTACCGTACCGTACCCTTGTACCATACCCTCGTATCGGTACCGTATTCATACCGTAATTTAGTAAACAAATTA